>JADKLZ010000167.1:1129033-1140873 GCA_021533235.1 Biomphalaria straminea
ATAGATAGATAGATAGATAGATAGATAGATAGATAGATAGATAGATAAAGGGTTAAATCTACAATCACGCTCTACGAGTCTCTTTAGAGAACAAAGCATAAATGTAATTGTGGCAATTTTCCAGTCAAGTGATCAGATGGTGTCTGTATCACATTTCGGATTACATCCCCTTGCTTGCTCATGCTGATTGACTTGTTCGACAGGCCAAGAAATTGTATCCCATCTCATCTCATGTTAATGGCGCCACACGGTGACGGGCGGGACGCATTGAGCTCGTTCTGGCGTCCGTCTATTGTCCACTCATCTAACCCTCCCACTCCCATCCTATTTCTCAACGGGCTACCTCCGTTCTAATTTACATTTGGCCATACGCTGAAATACCGGATCTACGAACGTGTAAGAGACATTGTATATCTTTGTGCGTCTTTTATGAATATTAATATTTTACAGCTTTACATCCACGATCTTTGATTAAAAAGAGGTGAGTCTGCTTTTATTAAAGTTATTAGAGCTAACTAAACAATAATTTTATTTTATATTTTTTCTCTCTGAAGAAATTGTACAAAGATTTTAAATAATATTAATTTCCTATTTATGTTTTATGGCGTTATAGACCAATAAATTGTGGTCCAATTCTATCATGTTTCAGCAGGATTGGACATACATGGATTGTACCTTTTTAAAAGTTATTGTTAATCTTAGCTTGATCTTATTTTGATAATTTTATCATTTTACAGTCGTAAAATAAAATTCAAATTTTCAAACTTTTTAATTGCAAGTTGATTTTTTTAAAGTTGAAATAAACTTTTACACAGCTATAGTTCCTTACACGTGACATGACAGAGCTATGGCCCTCAACACACGAGATCACCCAAGAATAACGTCAAAATAAGATATTGGCTCGCTAGCCTTATATTATCTTATAACTAGTCAATGTTGCAATAACCCTGTACTTTCACCTAACATAGTCTCATCATTAACCGATCGGACGATTTTACCGATAGCTCCAAATTGGGCCCCGCGCCTGGCAGGGGCCCCGCACCAGGCGCGGGGCCCCGCAAATTCAGTCGTGGCTCTTGTCACAGGCTTTTTTTAAGATGTAGGGCTTAGCATATTTAGTGTAGGCAACTATCATACGATTAACCTAACTTGATTAATAATAATTGTTGTTATTGGGGAAGAAGAGAGGCCTAGAAATTATTCATTAAATTAGGGTCAGCAATGTGCAAGGCTGGCTCTGAACCAATAACTCATTTCTAGAAAGATGTTCATCTTATGTCACTACAGAAAACGTGCACCAATCCAGTTAAAGAATCGAGTTAATGATATTTAGTGCGTGTAAAGTAAGGTTGGGTCGTTTCGTGATCTTATGTAACAAAGAAAGAAAGAGAACTTATACAAAAAACATTGTCCTGTCATGTGCCTTTAACTTTGTGTATTTTATTGAGTTGTACTTTTGTATTTTTAATTTGAAGGTATGGTTATTGCCTTCTGTTCCGAAGCGTTTCTAAAACTAGAGATTTTACTGATGGTGTTACTCTGTTCAAATTCTTTGGTTATGTTATCTAGTTACCACAGCAAGAGATGGAACATATCAAGGGAAATGCTGCAGATGACGTCACAGCCCAACTGAGTGATACTCTCCTGAATGATAAACTCTCTGTAGCTGACATCAAAGTAAGAAATAGCCTCGTCGCCAATATTTTATTATTAAGATGATACATTGACCTAGATATTACTTCGTCTCTGGACTCTGACTGGAGTCATATGATAAGTCACAATTTTACGAAGACAACATTTCACAAAAAAAAAAAAAAATTCTAATTCACATTACAGTTAAAGTACTGTTAGTTTTGCCAATACCGATATTATGTTAAGAACAAAAACGATCATAGAAGCAAAACGTAGAATCACGCTGTGAAAACTGACTCAAATATTTCAGTGGACAAGAGAACAGCGCTGAAAGAAGAAAAGCGCCAGAGAACAAAAATCAAGGCAAACGGCACAACCTCCAGCTGGAATAACCTGCCCAGTGTGCAGCCGAACATTGAAGGCTCACTTAGGTCTCACCAGCCACACTATGAGGCACAAAACCTTGTTCAGAACCTTAAGTCTCCTCATGACCTATTCATTTCTCCAACACTTTTTATATCAGGTCTGGTGTGAATGAAAATATTTTTTATAGTGATAATGTTTGGTGTAATGCACAAATTGTAAGACAAATTTCCTTACGGACAATAAAGATTATTATTATTAGTTTCCCTAGCAACGACATATATCTAGATCTAGAAATCTCCATAATAATTTTCCTTTATCTCGACACCTATTAACATCCCCGCCGTGTAGCCTCGGTATAGCATAGCCTATACAAGAAGTCGTAAATATAAGTAAGTAACCAAACATTATCTAGAATAATTTTAGATCTTTGTGTCCTGCATCGTTCAGTGCTAATAAATAATCTCTCCCTTTTTTTGGTCTGCATGGTCCACCATAATTCAGCCCCCCATCCACTATAATTTTTTTTTATTTTCTATTTTTGAATGTTGATCTAAAAACATAAACTATTTTAACTCAGTTTACAGGCAACTTTTTCAGAAGAAAGCTTGATATTTTCATATTTTTTACCTAAAGATAGTATAGTTATTTATACATTAAATAAAATAGTGCTATTGATTACTTTATAGTTCTTTCTAAAGCTAATTTTAACTCTTCTTGGCCAATAGGATATGTTTCAGAATCTTCACCAGAAGGCACTCGGCCTCGGTTTAACTCAACAACAGATGTGGAATCTAAAATACGTCACCGAGTCTACGCCCCACAATTGGAGCTGCAGCCGGAAGTTAATCTTAAGGCTACTCTCAGTCCTATCATTAGCAGTTCTCATTGGCTCAATCGTCTGGGCTCTGAATTGGCCGATATCGCGTACAACTGTTGCTGTGGCAGTGTGGAGATTTCAGGGTTTTAAAGCAGAAGAGGTACAATCAGAATCATGTCTACTTCCTCTCTCGCAAAGCCTGCAGCCTCTTCTCAGACCTCCAACTGGCTGTGAGTTCTGTATGGACGTTGACTCAATTAAAAAGGTCACGAACATCTCCTCCATTGAGTTTTCAGAGAAATACGCTCACACTGGTAGACCAGTGGTTGTCAAGGACGCTGCTAGAAACTGGTCAGCTACAAAAGTTTTTAGTTTCGAATTCTTTAAAGGTAACATATGTTCTTTTAAAAGTAAAGAAATGTTTTGGAACTACTCACATACATTTTTTTAATGTTTAAGTTGTACGTATATAAATGTACTCTTAAGTCTTTTGTAATCTTGTTGATGCTATCTCCGCAGACCTGTATGGTCCATTCAGTCCTGTCAAGGGAGGCAACTGCCAGTTCTTTCCTTACAAGACGGAGTTTAAGAACCTATCGCATGTATTTACAATGGACGAAGATCGCGTTCATCAAAAACAAGGGACGAAGCCGTGGTATATTGGCTGGTAAGTCGAACTTAGGGGAATGGAGATGAGGAAAACGTCCAACCATGGGCGCACGCAGGAATTTTAGCAGGGGGGTGCAAGTTTCCACCTATGGCTTAAAGTCGTAGCTTCAACTTTTTTTTTACAGAGAATATTAAAGAAAAGAGCTGGTGCTCCCTCCCCCATGCCTATGCGCATGGGCGCCCGCAGGGGGGTGCAAGTGGGTGCACTTGCACCCCCCTGGATTCTGAGTAGCAAAATTCTAGGCATTACCATTTTTTTTTGCATCATGAAATCAATTAACTTCTTAGTAGCCACTGAGCAAGTAGTAAGTCCACTGTAGTACAATGATAAGGATAAGTTAATGTTTAAGTTGACTAGTCTAGGTTTAGTAGGAATAGATGGCCGATGGGCACCCCTCTAAATTCTAGTAGCCACATTGTAGTAAATTTTATACAAATTAATTTCTTAGAAGCAGCAATTTAAGAAGTTTTGCTTCCACTGAAGTACAGCTGTAAGGAAAAACTAATGTTTCAATAAACTAGAATATGCTAATCAGGTGTTGATGGCTGACCATGTACGCTTTATTATATAGTATTGCAATTTTTTGTTCTATAAAAAAAGTGTGAAATATTGCACGTAAGTCGTGACAATTTGTTATCTCTTGCACATAAGTAGAATTATTATTATATTTAGTTAGGGCCTAGAATGGGAGAAATATTTTTTTCTTTGTCTTGGAGAAGAAATCCTTGCTGATTTTATTTCAATAAATGTGAAAGCTTCTTTGAACAAGAATGAGGAGTGCAGTCATATGTGTAAATGTATTTATGTTATGCGGGGTTAAGGTCGGTTTTAGTTCTAGATAGCAGGTTAAACACGTCCACCAGTTTACGATTGCAGACTATACAAGAAAGCTCTAAAAATAATAAAGTTTTATTTATAGAGCGCTGTAGGCTCAAGGCACTGTGATAACATTACAAACATCACAAGGTTACAAAGACAGTTTGTGAGAAAACGCAAACTCAATATCGGTCCCCGAAGTGGTCCACCCATGCAGGTAAAAAGACAGGTATCAATATTTTCAGAAAGAACATCATAATTAAATTCTTTCAAAGAAAAATGACAGAGAAAAATGGAAAAAGAAGGTTGATAGATCTTGTGTGGTCGAGTAGACCAAAGGATATGTGAAAGTGAATGTGGAGTCAAATGTGAACCTGGCCATAATTGATATCTTATAATCAATATCTTATTGATCTAATTGTCTGTAAGGGTCAATCTCTAAAAAAAATGTCCTTTTTCACTAATCTTAAAAAAGTGTTTGTAGCAGTAGTTCACGTGATAATATGAATACCTACTTATTAATTGTTGTTTTAAATTAGGTTCCACTTATTTGCATATTAAATAGATTTGTTTCTCTTTAAAAAAGGAAACATTATTTTTGGATAGGTGTTATAGCCTGTATGATAAAACTTAAATAGCGTAGCCACACAAATGTAAAAAAAAAATAATTTTCTACAAAACACCATTTGCATAAATGTGTTGTAAATATGGTAAATAAGTTCCTCCCTTACTAAAGAGATTCCCGTGTTTGTTACTATTTATAGTGAATAGTTGTAAAAGTGGTGTATTTTATGAAAAAACTGCTTGCATAAGTGATTTAAAAAATTAGATTTTTCGCTTTTAGAAAAGCAGAATCTAGTCTTGTTTTCCGATGGGCTATTCGTGCGGCGTTGTTTAGAATTCGCTGCAGCTTTGCTATTTTGTCATCAGATATACCTGCTAGCAAGGCGTTGCAGTAGTCAAGTCGGGAGAGTATTATGAATGCTATAGCTAGCTTTTTGTTGACTCCGTTGTCAAACTGAGTTAAACATGGTCGGATATGACCTAATCATTGAAGCTGAAGATAACGGCCCTATGGAGACACTATGGAGTGAGAAATAAGAACCCAGTCACAATTTTGAGATGATTTGTTTGGCGAATGTTAATTGCAATTCGTTGTTTCTCTTGGATCGACCGTAGGTAGGCATAGACAGAACGGATAATTTAACAAAGCGTAAAGTAAATTGTTTGTTCAAATGTTAAATATTTCATTTGAAACAAATATTTAAAGGTCACTTATTATCGTATATAGGAGGGGGGGGGGAACCAGTTCATTTCTTTATTATTCTCCGTAGACGGAAATTTGCACCCCCCTGGAAAAAATCCTGCGGGCGCCCATGCCTATGCGATATTAAGATTACTGAAAATACTTGTTTGCGGAGAAAAAAAAACTAACATGTGAACAAAGTATTTAATGTACATATTGGCAAGTTTATCCATGCGGATCGTGCATCCAAACGTTCGATTTAACAAAAAAATATATATAAACTCTTCCTAAACTGTCAATAACTTTACTATTGAATTGCTTCTCGTCGCGATGGACAAGCCGATTATGAAAGCTTATCTGGCAGTTCTGATATTCTTCTTTACGTTGCAGCTTTTGCATTGTTTTAGGATGTAGACAAACAGGTTGAACAGAGTATTATTATTGCTTGAAAAATGAAACGAATCATGTAATAATCCCCAAATCCAAACATACGGTTTTTGCTCATTGTGTCTGTCGACTGCAAATTTCCGCCTGCACCATGAAGTGTTCCTCAGCATGGTCAAGTTGGTTTTTGATTATGTCATTAATGTGACTGCTGTTGTGTGGCCACTTATGTTAAGACGGACAGACTGGAAAAATATGCTAAAACTTGGCAGACTTGGCAACATTACGGAATATTGTTCAAGAGCAGATGAATAATTAACGACAATGAAAACAAATTCAGATACACACGAGAAGCAGGCACTGATTATATATAAGCAGTTTGTCTGGTTTCACTTACAACCATTATTTTAAAATAAGCCAAACAATGACAGATCTTCTCACAGTTGTGACTTTAAGTGCAAATGAATTCAAATATCTCAATCTAACGTGTCTCTCACAAAAAAGGTAAATTTAGCATCATCGCTCTCGCCTGGGACTGTAACGGAAGAAATAAATAATCTTATTGACGACAGCAGCAGCATTACGTTTATATGAAACTTCTTTCTCGTCAATGATAACAAGTATAAGTCTGTAGGACGCGCAACTGACAAGGTCTGCTTTTGAATATTTTTCACGAATCCTTGCCTAAACATAGTTCTGAATGCTACCCATCACGAGGGCAGCCATTGTAGCTTGGCCCGTAGTTTGTCCATGTGAAAAATAACATAATGTATTCACTGACTATGACGTTAGACATAGGCACTGTTTGTCAACAGAGACAAAACCAATTAATTCTTTTCAAGTAGGCTACGATCGCCATGAATATCTCTAACGCTCAAGCACGTCTATTCAGTGCAGTTTCATCACGAAGTACCAAGAAACGCAGTTAAGTCATGGTGATGCTGCTTGTATATTTTTGTTTCTTGCTGCTGCCAGTGCTCGTCGACAAATCAACGTTTTGACTCAAATGGCATGTGAAAAACGTTCTTATATCTCTTCTATCGTAAACTGGTGAACGTGTTTCACCAGCTATTTTATTGAGCGCTAACAGTGACCTCAACACCTCTAGCCGTAAATGCATATACCGAGATGACTACACTGCTCAATTTTGTTCAAAGAAACTTTCAAATATATCAAATCGAAAGACAGCTAGAAAGGATTTTTTCTCCAAAACAAACAAAAAAACAACAACAACAAACCTTTAATCATATTCTATGCCTTTACTAAATATAATGATAACTATAAATATGTGCACGCAAAAAAAACACTTCAGGACTAACGTTTTATAGAATATTGAATCGCAAGTCTATAATAACAAGCATATGGTCGGACATTAACTACAGATTAGCCTATTTAAGTTTATTATAATAATAGGTTATCCTTATTAACTTTATTTCAGTGGAAGCACTACATGTTTAGTTGCTTCCTAGCAGAAGTTCATTGATTTGAAATTGTATAAAAAACTGGCTAAAATTTGTCTACTCAGAATTCAGAGGGGTCTACGTACATGGTCATCTATCAAAATTTCTGATAAGCCAAGGATAGTGTACTACAACTGTACTTCGGTCAACAGTAGAAGCACTACTTGTTCAGTTGCTACTTAGATTTTAACTGATCTGATGGTGAAAAACAATTGTCTAGAATTTGCCTACTCAGAATCCAGGGGGGTGCAAGTACACCACCATGCAACCCCTGCGGGCGCCCATGGGTCCAACAGAGAAAAAAACTCTCTTGAATAGGTATGAATCCTTCAAAAAAATATCATATAAGCCTATTATTATTACTTTTTCTGTAAATATATATAGATCTAGAATCTCTATTGAGATAGAATCTTCGTTCAATAGTGTTAAGACTTAGGGGAGCGGTGGTCGAATGGTTAAGCGCTCGGCTTCCGAACCTGGTTCGAATCCCGGTGAAGACTGGGATTTTGAATTTCGGGATTTTTAGGGCGCCCCTGAGTCCACTTAACTCTAATGGGTACCCGACTTTAGTTGGGGAAAGTAAAGGCGGTTGGTCGTTGTGCTGGCCACATAACACCCTGCTCGTTAACCGTTGGCCAAAGAAACAGATGACCTTAACATCATCTGCCCCATAGATCGCAAGGTCTGAAGGGGATACTTTACTTTTTTTTTTTAGTGTTAAGACTACAGAAATAGCAAATGTGGCAAATCTTTTGACTTTATAAAATAAGAGTTCTATTTCCTTAGGAGTAACTGTGACTCGTCTGCAGCCAACGTACTACGTCACCACTACGAAAGACCTTACTTCCTGCCTCCTGACTCTGAATCTAGTAACACTGACTGGATATTTATGGGCAGCCCTGGCTATGGAGCACATATGCACGTGAGTGGTCATTGCATTGTTATGGCAATCCAGAGCAAGGGCATGGGGAAAAACACCGCGGCGTAACAACCATATGATGGAGTGAAGGTTTTCATTGCGCTTTTGGCTCATGATTAATGACCAAAATGGACCGTTGTAATTTCATTGTTTATTAATATCAAGTACGTTCAAAACTAATCAGGCACCCTTTGAAGAATGTTACGCAAGGGGTTAAAATAAGCGGTGATGTTTTCAATAAAAAGTTATGGTTCTTTCCCGTCTGCTGGAGTAGCTAATTTTAGACAAGGGAACTGCCATGGGCATGTATGACGAAACTGAATACATTGTTTCTTTATTGTTATGTATTTGTTTATTTGTATTTGTTTGTTTATATATTCTCGGGGTATAAATGTCAACTTTATGCACGTGATCACGTGATGACAATTAATGTTTTGAGTTTGTTGCATGACAGTGGGATATTATTGAGTGGTTGGAGTTAGTTGAGCTGGTAACGTCTGTATTTCATAAGAAAAGAAGATACGTTTGTTTTCTGGGTATCATGGAATAGAGCATGTGTGTTGTTTCTGTTACTGAGGGTTTTTGTGTGTGTGTTTTTTGTTTAGATATTATAGTTCTTATTTTCCCAGACATCTAGAGTTTTGAGTTTTGTAGATCTATTATCGAAATTCATTTATTTTGTGTTTTAATAGTGTTTGTACAATCTTTTTATGCATTTACTTGGAGAGTTAAAAAAATATTTTATATAATGAAGAAAGGCTGAGTAGTTAAGCGCCTGGGGTCCTGGGCTCGAATCCCGGTGAAAACTGGGATTTTGTATTTCAGGATTTTAGGGCGCCCCCTTCCCCCAGAGTGCACCCAACTCTAATGAGTACCTGACTTTAGTTAAAGGCGGTTGGTCGTTGTGCTGGCCGCATGGCACACTGCTTGTTCACCGTTGGCCAAAGAAACAGATGACCTTAACATCCTCTGCTCTATAGAGCACAAGGTCTGAAAACGGAACTTTATTTTAATCGTATACCCCGGTATCATGAAAAGGAAGTAGTAATTTTTTACCTAAAAAAAGATGTTCGGCTATACACTATGTCACTGATGTGTGTGCGTTTATTTTGTAAGGCCTGTAGACCATGTCAGTGCCGTATGTGTGTATCTTGTAAGGCTTGTAGGTTATGCCAGTTTTGTGTGTGTGCGTGTTTGCGTGTATTCATTAAAAAAAACAACACATGTCCTATTCATTGCAGATAGACGATGTCAACTATCCATCCTGGCAAGCTCAGATCACTGGACACAAACTTTGGACTCTTCAGCCTCCATCCGAATGTTTTTTTAGTTGCCCGAGAGAATTGGTAGTAACAGTTCACCCAGGGGAAATAAGTAAGCTAAATCTATCGTTTTTCTGTATTATAAGCATAGACATATATAGACTGGAAAAAAGGAAGTAACTTTATGTAACTTGAAAAAATGTATATCCAATGTATTCGGATTTCCGAAATCTGACAAGTTGCACGATCTTCAGTCTTAGAGATTAAACAAAACTACACTGCCTCCTCATTTACGCAGCATGGTGTGAAAGGAAAATGGTGTATCCAAATCCGCACTATTTTCATTCACAAAATAACATAAATAAATATAGACTGGAAAAAGGAAGTAATGGATTCAGTCCTTAACTTTGAATTAGTGAAATTAGGGATTTTTTCAGCAGAATGAATAAATAAGCTAAAATTAAAAATCAGTTTCAGAACAAAAAATGAACATTATGATTAATTGACATTACAGTCACGCTAAGAGATAAACAAAAAAAAGACACATTAGTGAAAATATTGTAATAGTTATATAGGTTATGGCTGAAATAGATATGAATACTAAACTTTTATACTGCTCATGCTGTATAGTAAAGTACACTAATTTGCAAATCACAAATTTTCCCTTCATAAAACTCTCTTATTGGCCAGTCTATATTTATTTATGTCTATGATTATAAGAATATTTGTTAACTCCCCTGACATTGACAACAGTAAAATGTTGAATTAGCTAGGCCTACTTGAGTGACTTGAATTTTATCGGGCACTCTTGTGTGAATTCAGTTTATAATAGGTACAGTTGTATCAGTGTTGAATTTTATTGGTCACAAGTACCAGAGTAATAGATTTTAATTCCCGCTTTATTGATGCGAACCTCGAAAAAAAAAAGTCGAAGCACAACATTTTTCTTCGTCTTTCCTTTGCGTTCCTGGAGGAACATAAAACCTCAGTACAAATACGCCAATCTCCACTGTCTCTTATTATTTTTTTTTAATGGTTTCCTAGCTCTTTCCTGTTCTCTTGGCTTCATTTAGTACACTGCATTGCCACTTTCTTTTTGGTCTTCCTTTACTTCTTGTGCCCTGGGGATTCCTCTTAAGACCTGTCTAGCTCTGTTGTTGGTATTTTTTCTCAGGGCGTGACCAATCCATCTCCACTCCTCTCCATATTTCTCTGTGCAGCCATCTCTCACAGTTAAGTGTTTTCTATTTTCTCGTACCAGTGTATTTTTAAGATATTTCTCAGTATTTGACCGTCTGCACTAGATTCGACAAAATATGAAGGTTGCTTGGTAATGTTAAGCATTGCACTCTACCTTAATCTTCGGAATCGAATACAATGCCATTCGATTCGATATATACACACCCAGGGCCGGATTTAATGGAAAGCAGGCGAGGCTACAGCTTCCAAAAGAGAAATTACAATATATCCGAATTTCGACGGTCTTCTTCTTCATCTAGCCAGCTTTATTGCTGCTGAGCTGTGGGCTCTTTTGCAGACTGTGCCAAGGAAAAAAAGTGTGCTGTTTTCTTCAGTTGTTCAGTACTGCCAAACAGGGTGTTGGTTTTATTGGGCTGTACTGGAAGTAGGGTCTGCCTTAGGTGGATTAGGGAGGGGCATTCAAAGAGGATATGGTTTACAGTTTCATAAGGGTGGGCGCAGTGTCTGCAAAGGGGGAGTTGTGTGGAGTTTATTTTGTTCAGATGAAAAAAAAATTCGACGGTCAGAAACTTTTTTTTCTTTCATCACGGCTGGCAAAGTTATCGCCTCAGGGGCTCCACATAGCTAAATCCTGTCGCGTAAGGTAGGCCTATAGGCTTGCATATTATGAGTAAGCTAGCCTTCAATCTTGTCTTGTACTTTCCCTTGAACTTTCTCCCTAAACCTAAAAGTGAAAGTGTTACTTACAGAGAGTTTGTAAAGGCTTCCACGATGTTTCTTGTTATATATAGCTATTAGTACACACACACACACGAACGTATCACTCTATTGGCAGATTTTTTTTATTTTTCAGTTGTCTTGGATACTAACAGATGGTATCATTCTACGCTTATAGTGGGAGCAGACATCAGCATAACTATTGGCTCAGAGTATGACTAGAGAGATTCTCTCATCATATGATCTGAAAAGAGACTCCTTTGGATGCGTTTAACTCAATAGTTGAAAGATCAGAATGACGCTCTTTTCTGTGTCTACACTTATAAATTATTACAGTACAAAGTATGAAAC
>JADKLZ010000167.1:1165377-1177812 GCA_021533235.1 Biomphalaria straminea
TATATAAGATAAGAAGATAAGATACAAAGTGATGATCATTCTTAGAAGTAAAGAAAAACTGTGTGTGACGGAATCTGAAATAGTAATATTTCTCAATATTTGGAAGATTTAATCTAGTACATAATAATCTTCAATCAAGAAGAAGCATCTGAAATCAAGTCTAAAGTATAATACACACAAATATGGCCTATCATGTTAAAAACATGCAATATGACATGCAGCACAACAGACATCAAACCTTAATGTCCAAAGCCTAAATAAATATTAAAAGTAACTTTTACTACAAGAGACAAATAAAATTTGGCGCATGGTGTCTGAGTGGTATAGGGCCTGGATTCTGAACCAAAAGGAACTGAGTTCAAATCCCTAATATGATTAGGGAAGTAAAAGCACTTAGAAAGTATAATATAGAGGTGAGACAAAAAAAAAGGATTTTGGTCCATCCACCTGTTGATGCTGTTGCCTCTGACAAACGCTGTTCTGTTTTTCTGCCCATGTCAGACATAGATTTCTTTAAAGCTGTTTCTAGTGTAGTCATGCTCGGAACCTGACATAAATAAAAAAAAAAAAAGTTAAGTGTTTGTCAAATATCATATCAATACAACAGCTTTTCAAAACAAAATTCAAATTATTTTGAAAGAGAAGTCAGCTTGTTCAAAGAGATATATTTTAGTTCCAAAATATCTTTATTAACTCTTTCCCTCCTAACTGACGATCCCATCGTTGATTTCACTAGAATGTTGTAAATAATTACGGAGATAATGAGTTAATCATTTCTACTTGACACGCTAATGGGCCAACAAAAAATATCTTTCTCCTCTACCACTCCCTTCTCACAGTTTTACTGACAGATAGTTAGAGATGACTGTGAACCAGAGGCGTCACTAGGGTGGGTGTCACCCGGTGCGGTAAAATCAGGGTGTCAACCCCCCAGCGTTCCAATTTTTCTTCCCAATAAAAACTATCGCGAGGGCCCGATGGCTGAGGACTGGGATTTTTAATTTCGGGATTTTCGGGCGCCCTTGAATTCACCCAGCTCTAATGGGTACCTGACATTAGTAGTGGAAAAGTAAAGGCGGTTGGTCGTTGTGCTGGCCACATGACACCCTCGTTAACCGTAGGCCTAAGAATCAGATGACCTTTACATCATCTGCCCTATAGACCACAAGGTCTGAAAGGGGGAACTTTACTTTAACTTTTTTTTTTAAAACTATCGTCAGCTTGTTCTTTTTTTTTTTTTTTGCGCAATAATACAGTTCGTTGATTGCTGTTACACAAAGTTAATGAATGTCGATTCTGTTTTATTTTTTTTATTTTTTTGTCGCTGACATTTTATCGCTAATTATTACATAGATTAACATCTGATATTTTAAAATTAGAAACAAATTAAACATCAACTTTAGAAGCTTTCCTTAGTAAACTTTAAAGAGCTCCTAACGGAAATCTTAAAGTTTTTTTAAGTAATAGTAAACCAAAGATGACTACTAAAAAAAATGCAACTCTATGAAAAGTATATTGATCATTACAAAAACTTGAAAATATTTTTTTTTAATCCTAAGATTACTGTTACAGATATTTCCTTACTCTTAAAACCTATTTTTCTGTTGCATTAACATGCTAGTTTTATTTAACAAACATTATCTCAATAACATTTTGAGCTATCATACGTTTCGAAGAGTAAATGAAGTGCTCTAGCTTAGTCACACAAAGATTTTCGCCATCACACTTTCATAAAAATGTTCTTTCATGGGTCTAACAGCACCACGATGAGCACATCAGAGCACATCAGAGAGTTGTTCATATGACACTCTTATTAATTTGAATGTCCCATCGATTGGTAAAAGCGACAAAGAAAGAAAGTTTTTTTCTAGAAAATCGAGAAAAATGTATGTTAGAAGCATGCTCTTATTAAGAATTTTGACCAAAAAGCTAAAATAAATGGTGTAAACATCCTTTCAAGTTTCTTGTTTCATTAATACTGCCTACACTCATTCGTGAATTCTTGACATTGTTGCCTCATTAACATGTTCTTGTGCTCATCCTTTCAATCTCATTCCACGCGTTTTAAATTATCACAACTGCTACCATCAGTTTTTGGTCCAGTTTAAGAGGAATATGCCACAATATTTCAGTCATTAGAACATTACCATTGCTACTGTTAATATATAGCTTACAGCTTCAGAGATCGATGTTAAGTGTGGTGCAATAAAAGACACCTGAGTACCTTGCAGCATTGTGTCTCCTTAAGTGGTTTATTAAAACATTTATAAACTCTGAGTTTTAGATCAAGCTCGGAAAATAAGTTTGTTTTTTTTTGCTTCGCTCCCTTTAATCTTATAAGTAATTTTTTTCAGCACTGGATCATATTTGGATAACATTTCCATAATGCCAAAGAAAAAAATGCCATTTTTTTATGAAAAGTCTTCTTCAATTCGCCACAATTAGCAACTTTTGCTTTGCGGTAGTATGCAATATATAAGTGAAAGATGTTCCTCTGTTTTCGCATCTATACGCCAATCATAGCAATGACTTGCCTGTCAATTATTTTTGTAGTCTATGTCCGGCTGATTAATTGTTCCAAATTTGATAAATGTTCTTCTCTTTGTCACCCCCTATCAGTTGACACCCGGCGCGGACCGCACCCCCCGCACCCACCTAGTGACGCCACTGCTGTGAACTGTACATTTCAACATAGAAGATATTTTCAGCTGAATACTGATACCTTTAAAAAAAAATAGATGTTTTATCTAAATGTGGGTTATATTCTAGATCAAGAATAGATTCCATATGAAACAGAACTTTCCAATAAAAAATGTATCAAGTATAACTAGATCAAATGGATTTTTTTTAAAGACTTTGCTGCTGCTTACCTTTGTATATTCAATAACTTTTCCAATAGTGTTCTTGAAAGAATCCATGATAAATTAATCTAGAACCTAGACCCTTGATTAGAAATGCTCTGTTGATTAGAAAAGATCTAATTTATTTTATTTTATTTATTTTCATACCCTTTGAAAATGATTTCAATAACAATTTAACAAGATTTAATATCTAGTGACTAGATCTATATCTATGATTATAATGTGCCATAAAAATGGGCAGTATCACACTATACACACATAAAACAGAGTTATGAGAGGTTGCTCTACATTTCTAGATCAAGAGTTGATTTAATTACAATGTCATAACTTGGCATCTAGATCATAATAAGTTATAATAATTATAATAATATAGACTACTATGATCTAGTATCATCTAGATACAAAAAAATTGTCTAATTCTAGTCTAGATATAACTAATGATGATCATTAGACTAATCTAATATTTTTAGATCTAATTAGATGTAGCTCTAGATTTAGATCTATATTAGATTACTAAATTAGAATAATTGTTAAGAGAATGTACTATGTAGGCTGTAGGCTACATCTTGATTCTAGTATTCTACATATTTAGATCAATAGTCGAATAGACTGTCTGAATATTTGATTTACTTTTACAAGTGAATACAATGTAACAATTGATCTTATTGAAGTTATTGAATATAATTATAGTGTGAATAGATGAAAAGTTACTTTTTTATTGTAGGCCTAAAATACATTACCTAAAGTCTGAATATGGCAGTCTTAAGGCTTGACTTGAGTCTACTCTTAAGTTCTTAACTAAACTAGTTAACTACTCTATCGACTCTATGCCGCTAGCGGCTATGTCAAGTATGTCATTGACTGTCAGTATGTGAAATATTAATAAATATAAATATTCTAGACTAGTCACCACTAGAGCTCTAGTAAATCTATATCATAGTATATGTCTATGTTGAATCTAGTCCGAAATCCATTTTTAGATTATGCCGCAGATATCAAAAACAAGAATGTAGTTTATTGTGATATTCATATTTAGAATAACTAATTAATAGATCTTGAGTTTCGATCTCTCTAGGTCTAGATTAGATCCAGATCTAGATCTAGATACTTCCAAATTAAATCTCGTTCCATAAAAACTTTTGTTGACACCATTTGCGCATGCCTGTCGTCAGAGAATTCTTTAAAAAGATATAAGAAAGAAAATGTACAAAACAATTTATTTTTATTTTTTTCTCTATGGTTTTCTATGGTATTCTTGTAAAATTAAAATATCTAGATCAACATCATGATCAACATGTAATCCTATTTTTCTTTTTTTTTTTCTTTAAATATTTTGGATGTTCCTTCAGAGTTCATTGTTAGATCTAGAATCTATATACATTCTCTGCCTCAGGACTGCGGGTGTTTGCGGAAGGTAGAGTCAGTTAGACCCCGGGACCATATCGAGTTGTAGTCCAAATGCCAAATGGCATATAGTTTAATATAGATCTAGAATATAGACTGTCACAACCACACTTCGGCATCGGATTTCCTTGTTTGAGACCCGATCTGTATAACTGACTCCCAAAATCCGTCATTTTTTGTTGAGCACACATTTAGTCTTTTCTCAATTTTGGCAGATGACTTCCATGTCTCACATGCATATGTTGCTGTTGGGATGATGATTGTGTTGAGAAGGTGTGTTTTTTGTCCATGGCTTGGCTTGCCCAAATAGGTTGCAGCCTTTGGAAAATGCTCTTTGCCTTTCCTATTCACATGCTACATCATGGTTGGCATCCCCATCGTTTGTTATGATGCTGCCATCATGCCATGGTATGTGAACATATCCAGCTCTTCAACCCTAGCGCTATTAGAGCATGGAATGGACTGCCTGAGCTAGCCAGGAAAACCAGTGACTTGGCAGAATTTAAGTCATTGGTTAATATGCATGACTAAATGCATGACGCGTAGGACGTAATCATCTTCTTTTTTGAAGTAACGTCTGTATTGTATAAGATAAGACTCTCCAATTTAAGTCTGACGGAGCACCCTTTGTCTTATCTAGGCTCTCCGTCATTTCTTGAATGTATTTATTTGTAGCCCCGAGTAGTGCAACGTCATCGGCGAAATCTAAGTCGTCATTCGGATTTGTTCACGCCATGGAATACCAAAGGCAGTCTGATTCATTGCTCTCATGGCTAGGATGAAGATAAAGGGAGACAACTGTCTCAGTGCCAAAAAAAAAAACGCGGTTGTTCCTTCTGTTTTGATGCAGCAACTAGATTGACTGTAGGCCTATAGGTGTCGTAGAATCTGGACGAATTTTTATGGGATGCCGTAGCCTATTCTAAAACTATTTTCCATAGTGATTCTCGGTGGGCACTATCAAATGCTTTCTTAAAGTCTACGAAACTGATCGTTAGCCATTTTGGTACTAGAGACTTTGTTATATGATATTTCGTAGAACGAAGATCTGCTCTACACGTGATCTGCCTCTTTGGAAGTTTGCTTGCTCTTCTCTGAGCTTTGTCAGGATTGAGTTCTGGACAGCCTGGGTCTCCTGTTAACGGTTGAGGAGAAAAGGAGGGGGGGAATTCAGGTTGTTGACTTCAAAACTGTTTTTGTTTTGGATTGTTTATTTTGGTGAGATGTTGTTTTTTTTTTTGTGAATGGAATGTAACTGATAATACATTTTTTAAACTAAATAGGGCAGAGTGGTTTTGTTCCTAGTCTAGGACAGTTGGACTTTGGCTATTTTAGAGTTGAAGAGTGGACTATAGTTATTTTTGAGTGTAGTTATTATGCATTCTACGGGATACTGAGCTTTGATATTTTAATGCTTATCTTATCTTATAATACAGACGTTACTTCAAAAAAGAAGATGATTACGTCCTACGCGTCATGCATTCAGTCATGCATATTTACCAGTGACTTAAATTCTGCCAAGTCACTGGTTTTCCTGGCTAACTCAGGCAAACCATTCCATGCTCTAATGGCACTAGGGAAGAAAGAGCATTTGTACAGATTTGTCCTAGCATATGGGACGAGGAATGTGCCCTTATCTTTGTGTCTTTCTGAGTATTTTATTAAGTTTTGTTTTTGTATTTGGAGATTATGGTTCAGTGTTTTGTGTATAATTGCTACTTTACTCTCAAGTCTTCTATCCTGAAGGCTTTCTAAATTTAGTGATTTTACTAAAGGTGTTACTCTAGTGAAATGCTTGTTGGATATTTCATTCGGCAGGACTGAGCCTGTATTATATTACTGTATAGCCTATATAATAAACTTGTTATATGTTCGTAAATTGTCATGAAGCTATTAAAGATCGACACTAGCAGCTGGGAACAAGCAGCACTGGATAGATCCACATAGAGAGAGAGCATAAAAGAAGGGTATCGGATTGCAGATGCCATACACAACAGAGGCAGAAAGAAGGCTGAAAATGCAGCTGCGCCTGGTGATTTTATATGCCCAACCTGCAACCGCAGCTGTGTATCAAGGATTGGCCTCTTTAGCCACACAAGAAGTTGCAAGGGGAAAAGATCGTCTCTCGAGACGTAAAATGCCACAGACAGAGAGAGATGTTCGTAAATTAAATTGTCATCCCGATTCCTTATTTTGTCGTCATATGTGTCGTTACGGTGTTGCCTAGGACTTGAGTAGGCCTACATTTAGTAATCAGCACTGAAGTACCCATAAGTATAGTGAAGAGGAAAAAGAGCCTTGACAAGCTTCTCATCTACAGACTGCTGAAGCGGTCTCAACAAAACAGTGCTGAAAACTTTGCCCGGGACAGAAAGGAGAGTAATGCCCCTTCAATTGTTGCAGTTTGCCAAGTTGCCCTTTTTTGGAAGCGTACCGTTAAAAATCACTCCTTTTTGCCAGTCCTCAGATACTTTAGATGTTCGGGAACAGTGATTGAAGAGATCTTCTTATCTTATATAATACAGACGTTACTTCAAAAAAAGAAGACGATTACGTCCTACGCGTCATGCATATTTACCAGTGACTTAAATTCTGCCAAGTCACTGGTTTTCCTGGCTAGCTCAGGCGACCCATTCCATATTTCCATGCTCTAATGACACTGGGGAAGAAAGAGCATTTGTACAGATTTGTCCTAGCATATGGGACGAGGAATGTGCATTTATCTTTGTGTCTTTCTGAGTATTTTTATTAAATTTTGTTTTTGTATTTGAAGATCAATGTACTACCCCCACCCATGTTGGGGCATAACAATTGCCCCCCCCCCTCCAAAAAAAATACACCGGTACCGTTGGTTTGGGTTTTTGTTGGTGGTGGTTGTTGGATATGGAGTTAATTATATACATTTATTAATGTTTACATAACTTTAATCGTTTGCCGGTTCTATTTTAAAAGTTTATAAGCTAAAATATGTTATTTTTATCAAAATTAATGTATTAAAAATGTAGAACTAATAGGCCTAACATTAACACGTTTAGGCCTACTATGGTAGACCTTATACCGCGTTTCTCAAACTGCGCCCCCCACCCCCCAAGAGGGGCGTAACTTCCTGATAACGTGGGAAAAGGGGGGAGGCGAGAATGGTCAAGTTACTCTGCAAAAAAAAAAAAAAGACAAAAAATGTTTTTCATTGTAGTTAAAAATGATTGAATTAATCATTTAAAAAGTCAATGTTTCAGAAATTAAAATATTTAAAGTCAAAGACGTTCTTTTGTCCCTTAAGCAGCACAACATACAGCTTCGTTCCTTACTCGGTCAGACTAAATCAACGCCACTCATTGATCAAGAAACATGAAAAGGACCAAGATATCTGTACATTTTCTTCTTCGTTCTCATTTTTATGTTAAGGCGTTCAGATATTATGACTAGACCAATAGGCCTATATGAGATGAACTGCGCATTGGTTTCCAAACCACTTTCACCCCCCCCCCCCCCCGGTTATCCTGCGGGAGGTTTGGGCTAGAATGTAATATCTTCACATCTGAAGGAATATCCAAAAACATTATTTAAAAAAAACACGCATAAAAGCATTTGGTAATTTGAAACACGATTTTGGTAAGCACACTTTCTCCAAGACTCAAGCACTCGACGCAAAGAACCAAAAGCAGGTTTACACTAAACGCAGCAAGATGAATTATCGACCTAATACTACTGATCAAGTAGGCCTAATATATTATGGCATATGCTTAGACATAAATAAATATGTCTATGGGCATATGCCTAAGAACAATATTCATTTTGCATGCATACAATTCCATTTTTTAAAGATCATAACTCATCTCTGAACGTGGACTCGTGATTAGAGTTGGGGCACCACACACGATTTGTTGAATGTCTTTTTCCATTCCTCCTTTTTTTTCCATGGAAAGAGTTTCTTTTAACGACAGGCCTGCCCATACTTTTATGTTGTCTTCCCATCGCTTTATTTCTCAGCCTTTTTTTTTTTTACTTCACGAGCCCTGGGGATCTTGTGGCCATAAAGTTTAAGTTTGAGGTTGTTTTTTTTTGTACAGCAGTTAGCAGGTCATCGTGGCCAATCGTGGGGTCTAATCGCTGTATTAATCCTGTTTCTAATTTATTCATTTCAATTAATCAACCAGCTTTATTTGTTCAACATTACCTCGTTTTGATTTGTACAGTTAGTACAATTTGATACATTAATGTTAACACAGGAAGGTTTGTATTTAAGAATGGATGTATTAAAAAAAAAAACTACGAATGTACATTTAATTTTTATACATGGGGAAAAACGGTAAATTGTCAACCTTTTGGTGTATCTGGTGTACAAAGGATTTTGGGACTTTACTATCACTATTTGAGATACACGACACCGATAGCAGAGACAGACACAAAAACTCTTTTGTTCCTCTGGTAATTAAATCATTATTAAGTAGAAACAATCTGATATGAACTTTTCATATGTAAATTATAAGTGAGTGTGGTGTGAATGTTCATTTTTTTTTTAGTTATGTTTTGTTTGGTGTAATGCACAAATTGTTAAGACAAATTTACTTACGGACAATAAAGATCATCATTATTAATCATCATTGGCCTCCTTCAGTCGTAGAACGACTATGGTTCATCTCGCACACTTCCTCGTGTGGCTGTGGAGCCCTATTTTGGAGAGACACTCCCGTCCACAAGTATCGCAGGTAAAGGTGGTCTTCGCTATAGTGGTAGAGGAGCTGGCCATTTTCCGCGTTGTCCGCTTTCTTCCAGAGCTGAGGCCCATGCTCTTTCGCTGTCCATAGCCTTCTTAGTCACTGTCTCTCTCCATCTGGTGCGGTCTAGAGCTATGTCTTCCCACTGGTCAGTATTGATGTTCACTGATTTTAAGTCACGTTTTATAGCATCTATGTAACAGAGGTGGGGGCGATCAGTTTTTCTTGAGCCAGTCGCAAGTTGTCCGTAGAGGATGACTTTCGGTATGCGATTGTCCTCCATCCGGCGAACATGTCCAAGCCAGCGCAGGCGGCGTTGTCTGAGGGCTGTAAAGATGCTGGGAATACCTGTTTTTGCCATACAGCAGCGTGCTCATAACGCATGCCTTGTAGACTTCCATTTTGGTCGCTGTAGTTAGCTTCTGGTTTTCCCAAACTCTTGACCTGAGTCTAGCAAAGGTCAATGCAGCCTTCCCTATACGTTTTTTTATCTCCTCATCTAGAGAGAGGTCGTCTTGAATTGTGGATCCCAGATAGCAGAATTTATTTACGGCATCCAGCTTGTTATCGTCTATGAGGATGGAGGGTGGTGCTGTAGCAGGGGGTCCCATAACATTTGTTTTCTTTGTGCTAATAGTTAAGCCATATTCTTTACAGGCCTGAGAGAAGCGGGACATTAGTAGCTGAAGTTCCTCTTGTGAGTGTGCCACAACCGCTGCGTCTTATGAGGGTTGTTCTGGTTTTTGTTTTGGCCCTCAGTCTCGCAATATTTAGAAGTTTGCCATCGAATCTGGAATGGGGATATATGCCTTCGGTGGAATTATCAAATGCGTGGTGCATTAGCATTGAGTATTCCAAAAAGGGTTGGGGCCAGGACACGTCCCTGTTTTACTCCGCTGTTTATATTGAAACTTTCAGAGCAGGCGCCATTGAACTGTACTTTACCCATCATATTTTGGTGGAAAGAGACAATAATATTTAGCAGCTTGGGTGGACAGCCTATTAATTCTAAGATTTTAAAGAGGCCTTCTCTGCTGACAAGGTCAAAGGCCTTGGTCAGGTCGATAAATGCGATGTACAAAGGCATTCTTTGCTCTCTAATATAATAATAATAATAATAATAGGCTTGTCTTCGAATCCGAAGATTAGTGAGGAATACAGTTTCCCGTGGCTGTGCAGTCCCAGCTGTGACCTACATATTTTGCCACATCCAGGGCAAGCAAAACCATTGTCCGCAGGTGGTCGGTTTAGATTTTCTTTTGGTCTCAAATGTGTATCCCGCGGCCTTCGTGAGTGACCTCCAGCTGTCTCGTTCCGACGCCGCATGCAGCCAGGTGCTCTCTTCTAGATCTATGTCAGCCAAGGAAAGTTGACGCCTAAGCTGGTCTTTGAAGCGTTTTCGTGGGGCGCCAGACCTATATATTTTTGTAGTGTTATAATATCTTCAAGTCTAGTCTAGATCAATAATGATCATAGACATAAATAAATATAGACTGGCCAATAAGAGAGTTTTATGAAGGGAAAATTTGTGACTTGCAATTTTGTGTACTACATCTAGATCTATACTATACAGCATAAGCAGTATTAAAAGTTAAGTATTCGTATCTATTTTAGCCATAACCTATATAAGTATTACAATATTTTCACTTGTGTTTTTTTTAATCTCTTAGCGTGACTATAATGTATTAATCATAATGTTCATAAATTTTAGTTTATTTGGACATACACAGATAACGAGTAACCATTATGTTTTCTTTTTAATATACACAATGAAACACACCTATATATTTTGTAAATAAGGAGGCAGTGTAGTTTTGTTTACTCTCTAAGACTGAAAATCGTGCAGCTTGTCAGATTTCGGAAATCCGAATTCAATAGATATACATTTTTTCAAGTTACATAAAGTTACTTCCTGTTTCCAGTCTATATTTATTGATGTCTATGGTCTAGATATAATATAAAGCCTATATTCTAGCTCTGTGGTATTTATGTATACCGGTATATGCATAGACAAATAAATATTTATTTGGCTATGGGTATATGCTAATTATTCGTGCAGTTTTTAGCAGTGCAGAATTACATTTCTGAGCTATTCCGTTGGTCGCACAAAATGTTTCACCATGAAGGAACATGTTTTACTCTAGGACAGCAGTGCAAACCTTGTGGACTTTTAAAAAACCTTATTCTTGCTTAGTAACACCGCCTCAAACAGAATTTATATAAAATCAGCATGTGGATCAAAGTGTTTGCACACAAACAGAGGAGATTCTGGTTGAAGCAGTTCACTCGTCAGTCCCTATCAAAGAAAACATAAATGTGATGATAGTGTTTAGATGTAGGGGGCGTGGTGGCTGAATGGTTAAGCACTTGGGGGTCGAATCTCGGTGAAGACTGGGATATTGAATTTCAGGATTTTAAGTCCACCCAACTCTAATGGGTACCGGTACCTAATTGGAAAGTTAAGGCGGTAAGTCATTGTGCTGGCCACATGATACCCTTGGCCAAAGAAACAGATGACCATATCATGCCCTATAGATAGCAAGGTCTGAAAGGGGCACTGTACTTTCATATATCGATGAAATGCTGATCAAAGGGGCGTTCACAAAGGTTATTTCTCCCACACCTTTAGAATCAAACTGTACAAGTCTTTTTTTTTTTCATTTTATCATCAGACCTTTGTTAAATAAAAAAACAAGCGTTGATGGTATGGTTCTATCAAAGGATCCACAGGGCTCGCCAAGACCTTTCTTCATGAAACTAAAGACCTACGAGGGAGAAAAAGAAGATGCAGTTAAAAATAATGGACAGGCCTGTCATTGAAACAACATGCAAATGAGAAATGGGAGATATTCCCAGGTTCAACATGTAGTCCACAAGACTTAGGGGGCAAGGGAAATGAAGGTACTGGTATACAGTTTTATTTACTTTGCCTGGGAGTTGGCTTTTTTTTTATGTATAAATTTAGAAAATTAAAGGATTTTTAAAATAAAAAACAAATCCTTGAAAGATAAAAGCTGTTATTTTGAGTGGTCTATCCACCACCTTAAGATCTCAAAAACTAGTAAGGTTGAAAGTTGAATTTAGCAGCTTCAATTTTTGAAAAAATATCATTTCTTAGTATTTCTATAGCTTGAAGTACATTAGTCATGTGTAGCATATCTTTGTTGCCCGTACTATTTGATGTCTTCGTTAGGGCTGAACAACCCCTAGGTCACCATCAAATTACTTTCTACCAAAATGTATCATTCTAGGGGCAGATCCTCATTGTGTCACCACCACCTGTCTTGTGCTGTCTCTTTCAATAACAGTCCAGTTCTTTCTTTAATGATGCCTTCCCATCCCTTTCTCTGCCTCTTATATTTTATTCTGGTACTGTTCCCTGAAGGAAAGTTTTTGCTAGCACTGAGGACCTTGTGATATGGCTCTATATAAAGTTTTAAAATACTCAGCAT
>JADKLZ010000167.1:1177912-1191401 GCA_021533235.1 Biomphalaria straminea
TTTTTTTTTATGTAATGGAATTTTATGTCCCAGATTGAACAAGAATGATAAGTGCAGTGCATTAGAGATGTTGATCCAATGACACATTTGTCCATTAGGTTCTAGCTCTAAAAACCCAGACCCAACATTTCTGTAAACATGATTGTCACAATATTTAGACAGTGATCCAAATACAATAAAAAAAGCAATATACATACACACACACACATACACACACACACACATATCTAATATATAAAAGGATAAGTAAGGCGTATGTATGTATGTATGTATATATATATAAGATGTTGTTTTTTTTTAATTAAATAGAGACATGAAGGCAACGGGCATCGACTAAGGCATGTGGGAGGAGATAGCCCAAGACCGAACAGCATGGAGACAGACTGTGCGTGCTGGTACGAACTTTGCTGAATGCAAAAGAAATGAAGCTGCATCAGCCAAGAGAATGAAAAAGAAGGCTTCCCTGCTGTCAGCCAGCCCTAAAACTGAGGAATATAAATGCACGAACTGTGGCAAACTATGCAGATCCAGAATTGGCTTGATCAGCCACTCCAGATTCTGCCCCGTCTCAAGACGTAACCAAAGCCAGTAACTCATCTCGGCGCATCCATTGTCTTCCGAGACAGAAGGAGCCATATATATATATATATATATATATAAAAGAATTTCTCTATTTAATAAAAAAAAAATCTTATCTAAGGGGAAGAACTTCGCATTTACAACAATATCTCCAATTAATGTAGAAGCTATCTCCCTTGATAGATTTCAGACACAATAGCTAATTACCATACGTAATTGACAGATAGTAATTTTTTTTATGGATCCATGTTTAGTTATGTGCAATAAATAATGTTTCAAGTTTCAACTTGATCTGAGAATGGTTTGGGAGAAATAACTAGAACAGAACTTTACATGTTTAACCGTATCTATGAATACTAAATAATAGCTCGATAGCTAATTATCATTAGCCTACTAACTAATCTGTTAATTTGTGTGTATTGGTTTATGTATTATATTCGGCTTAATGCCAAATAATATATGCATTAGGCCTTAAACCTAAATTTCTCCTGAATAATAAAGATGACGACACTTAAAGAGCTTGATATTTTATATGTATTTATAGATATAATGCAAATACAAATAAGTTTTTTAAATAAATTACATGCGCTCCGCTGAGGATCCATGTTGTAATACACACTGCCCTGCTCTCATCTGTAAATCGGAAATAACAAGATTACAAAGAGAGTTTGTGTGATATACAAACTCAGAGGCGGCCCCCGTCGAGCTCGGATCCCTGTCAGATCCGCCTATTCGCAAGATGTTTCGAATGTTCCTTCTAAGTTGAAAATTATTAACTTCTCGCTGGACGACGGAGGATAGCGAGAAGGGTATAAACCTGCCTTATCTTGATGTTTGCGCTCTAGACTTTAGTTCGGATTTATCGTTGGTCCCTAGCTCAATTCCTGCCTTTAGTGGGTTTTTTTTCATCTAACCGTGACGGACAGACCAACCAACAGACAAGACACACAAAAATATGCTTCTTTCATTCTAATGGGGGCACTAAACAATTTTTTTTAAATCTGATTTTTTTTTTTAAATTAAGAAATTAGTTTAGAATCATGTCATTGCCGGGCTTTACGCTAGTACACGAAAGTCGCTGCTAAAAGTTCATTTTTAAAAATGTGCTTGATATCCACAAGCCGAGAATATTTCTTATAGTAACATTTCCTCCCTTACATTTACGTAATTGTTTTAGAATCGGTGTTTTGTTATTAAAAAATCGCTTGCATAATAAATTTTATAACTTAAACAGTTTGCTTTTAGAAAACTAAAAGTAGCCGTTGCACCTAAACTTTTCAAGCCACATTTAATGGTGAAAATTTTTTTCGTATCTTTTCTAGTTTTGGCGCTCTGAGTGTGACAGACGGACAGACGGACAGACAGACAGAAATTCATTTTAAAAAATGTGCGTGATATCTACATGTCAAGAGCATTTCTTATAGTAACATTTCCTCCCTTAGATTTACGTAATTGTTTCAGAATTGGTGTTTTATTATTAAAAAATCGCTTGCATAATTAATTTTATAAATTAAACGGTTTGCTTTTAGAAAACTAAAAGTAGCCGTTGCACCTAAACTTTTCAAGCCGCATTTAATGGTGAAAAAATATTTTTCGTATCTCTTCTAGTTTTGGCGCCCTGAGTGTGACAGACGGACAGACGGACAGACGGACTTTTTGCACAAACCTAATAGCGGCTTTTCCCCTTACGGGGGCCGCTAAAAATGGTTTCCTCTAACTAAATAAAATAAAAAGCTCTTTCGCAGATTGTTATTCTTTGGCTTTCCTTGTAAAAGTGCAGATTCATCGCTTAAATTAAAGCAGGAAGAACATTAAAAGTCCTTTTTAACAGGAACAACAACAAAAAAATATTTAAATACAAAATGATCTACGAAGTGTACTTTTATTAATAATCTTGGATCAGTCATGTCATTAAGTTTGTCATTGACGTAGACCAACAAAAATAAATCTGTACTGTTAGTGATATTTTCACCCATTTTTTAAGCGCAATTTGTTTCTTTTAGATTTCTCAATACTGTTGTAACTCTAGAGTATATATATGCAACGAAAAGTTAGCAATAACAAAGGATGAATTTCTTATATCAATAACATCAATAACTTCCGCTACAAAGTCACGTAAGTCCTACTTCAGACTAGAACAGGAGAACAGATCGCTGACACGCTTTCCAGTGTCGTTCCAGGTCTCGTATCCCAAACAGTTCCTTAGTATCCCACAGGGCAGCACCACTAAGGGATATAGAACTTTGGAGGGGGGGGGGCGATTTTTGCCAAACCCTAACCCTAACCCCCAGTAACCCTAACCCTAAGCAAAAACGCGCTTACACCATATATATATATACATATGGCATATCAATATGCCAAGGTTCGTAAAGTAGCCTACAGATCGCAATTTTTAACTTAGTAAAGAATGAATAAAACTCAAAGTATAATTTTTTTCTCATACAAAATCTTAATTTTTACTTATTACCCTTATTACCACACAGATTAGGCCCCGCGCAATCAATTTCGCATAGGGCCCCGCAATTACTAGGACCGGCCCTGAGTAGATGCATCCGATTCCTCCCCAACCCAACCGATCCGCTAACATGAGAACGACATAATATACAGATTGGTTAAAATATCAATAACAAGTTTTAATTATATACATATTTAATTGATTCCGTCAACAAGCTGTAGGCCTAATTTCTACAAATAAATTGAACCGCCCCCCCCCCCCACTCTAAAGCTTATGGTTATTGATGACATCACCATCTCCCCATCCACCAAATCGGCCAACATACTAAGGGGGGGGGGAGCAAATAATAATAATTATTATTATAGCTTTTATAAAGCGCTACTTTCATGCTTATAGCATGCTCAGAGCGCTTTGGTCCAATCTCATTTGTGGACCAGTGGGGGGGGGGGGATCTAGGAGTTGGTTTCCCGTGCTGCCTTTGGGCGCTCAGTAAACACAACTCTGCCCGAGTCGGGTGTCGAACCTCGAGCCCCCTTCTTGGTAGCCAAGCAAGCCATGCTCAAGCCGCACTTAGCTTCTCGACCACGCTTCCCACAGACAAATAATCTAAAAATAGGTTGAAATATAAATAATTTGTTTAAATTTAAACTAATAAAATCGTATACAAAGTGTGTGATTTCTATACTAAAATTCGTCTGCACCCCCTTCGGGGGAGGGGGGGGGCCATCGCCCCCTACCGCCCCCCGCCAGTGGGCAGAATTCAGCACCAGACTGTTCAGACTTTCTAGCCGGATTCACAACAGTCCTTCTTCCTGTCTAAACATGTCTTATCCTACCAGTGTTTAGTAGTGCTCAGATGCGCACCATCAATGCGACGCGGAAGCAGAGTTACAACAATACGCTATGCTCCTATCACGTCTCGGGACCAGTTGGAAAATTGAGAGGGGGGGAGAGAGAAAGGATCTGGGTGGATTTTTACCGTAATTGATTTGTAAAAGCATTTACAAAAAAAAGAAGAGCTGAAAGACGTTAATTTGAGCCCGTGGCTATCGCCTCCTCAGGCCGACACGCTAACCACTCTGCTGACAAGATTGTATAGTTATATAATGTTTTCCCAGCGCAACTAATTTCTAGAAAATTCATTAGAGCCGTTTTCGAGATCCGTGTCCACCCAACCAGGTTTTAGGTTTTTGCTTCCACGAAGTAACGAATGGAATAGAGGTTTTGTCAAAAAAATTGTTTAGAAAAAGTTGACGTTCTCTGATCACGGAAGCCCAAGCTTTTGAGATACTGTGGGGTCCTGGGTTCGAATCTCGGTGAAGACTTTGATTTTGAATTTAGGGATCTTTAGGGCGACCCTGAGTTCAACCAAATCTAATGTAAAGGCTGTTGGTCTTTTTGGTGGCCATATGACTCACAGCTCGTTAACCGTTTGGATAATAAAAAGGTGACCTTAACATCATCTGCCCCATAGATCGCAAGGTCTGAAAGGGGAACTTTTACTGTGGGTTGAAGAGGGCCGGATAGCAACAACTTATGGCCTGGATGTGGACCGCGGGCCTTAGTTTGGACATCTCTGATTTATTTTACAAGGGACATAGAGGTGTGGCGAAAGTTCCACAACAGCAGTTTTAAAGGTTGACCTGTTTACCTCAACCTTGACCTCAACCTAGACCTAGATTTAGTTTAATTTAAAAAAAATACAGATGTATAAAAATAGTGTATTACACACATAATAGACGCCGTTGGTAGAGGACATTTTTATGTTCACAATCTGGAGAGTTTCCGAAAAATCTAATTACGATATTACTTCACCTTCACCTATTACCCCTGTATGTTTTGACCTTTGGGGCACCACACAAGATCTGTTGACCTTTTTTTCCTATCTTATGCTTTGGATAGAATCTCTTTTAATGCTGTTTTCCCATCGCTTTCTCTGTCTGTCTCTTCTTTTTTTTTTCCCTGGTACTGTTCCCTGAAGGATAAATTATAATAGACACATTGATGTAAAAAATAAAAATCTATAAGTATAGATATAGAAAGTTTTAGTTTTGTTGTACATGTTTAGAATGTCCCTTCAGAACTAAAGATTATTACAGCGTCTCGCAAACCTACCAAAAGATAAGATAATTTTTATTGATACAAAATGATATGAACCTGACGACCTTGTAGTATCGCCATAAAATTTTAGTTTGTCTTTTCACAGTAGTCAGTAGCAGTGGCGTAGCTATGGAGGGGGGAGGAGGGGGGAGAATTTGAAAATCCCCCCGGTCCCCCACTTGAAGGGGGCCCCAAATGAGTGTTTTTTTTTTACATTAAAAATTAAATATTACGCAAAATGCAGGGCCCCTAAGGAGGTCAAGCTCCCGGGCCCCCAAACGATGGAAAATTTCCAGCTACGCCTCTGGTCAATAGGTCATCGTGGAGTCCTATCGCTGAACTTATCCAGACTCTTATCTCTTCTTTTGTGATGTGGTCTTTGTATGTGATACCTCTAGGATCTTTCTGTAGCATCTGACACCCAAGTTTACCATAAAATAGTTCAGAATCGTCATTGCATTGTCAAAATTGAATCTTTATCTTTGAATTTCATTCAAAACACACACACACACACACACACACACACACACAACGTGTGCATTAACAGCACTTCTTGATGACGTCATTTCATAATCTCCAAATCTAGGTCAAGACTCAAAGCGAGGCTAAAAAAATCTTATAAGTGCGGACACAGAATATAGAGAGATTTTAAATGAGATTGGGTTAAATACAAAAGAAATGACAAGGAAATATGAAATGAGTTAAGAAAAACACAGGCTCCAACAATTTTAATTTTAAAAAAAAACCTAGATCCTAGATCCATGTTATTTAAAGTTGTTTTTTTTTAATCTCTCTGAGATTTGTATTTTTATATTATTCATTATCAAAGGATCATTCATTTATGACGTCTGTTTGGCAATCGTGTTAAACAAGTTTTCATAATCTTAGAAATCTTTTTTTAACTCAAGATCAACAACTCGACAGCTTTGGAAAAAAAATCTGGGCAAGGTCTTTAATATAAATATATGTGCTTTAAAAATTCAGACAGCTATATTTTATTTTAATCGTGACACTTAAGATGTACTCTAGAAGTCATGTCGTATTGCAAGTATCAATTTATAATTTGTAGATCAGGCTGCAGTAATAAGGCGTGTCTTCGAGTCCGAAGATTAGTGAGGATTACAGTATATCCCGTGGCTGTGCAGCCCCAGATGTGACCTACATATTTTGCCAAAGCCAGGGCAAGCATAACCATTGTCCGTTGGTGGTGGATTTAGATTTTCTTTTCGTCGTCTACGTTTGTCCTCGGCAGCAGATTTTCTTTTGGTCTCAAATGTTTATCCCGCGGCCTTTGTGAGTGACCTCCAGCTGTCTCATTCCGACGCCGCATGCAGCCAGGTGCTCTCTTTTATGTCAGCCAAGGAAAGTTGACGCCTAAGCTGGTCTTTGAAGCGTTTCCGTGGGGCGCCTCTGTTACGTCGACCACCTTTTAGCTCACCAAAAAGGGCTGCCTTTGGCATACGTTCGTCTCCCATACGGGATACATGCCCTGCCCAGCTTAGCTGTCGGACCATAGGAAGTCCCTCTATACTGTCCATACCGGCGTTCGCAAGGACATCGCTGTTTGTAGTGCGGTCCTGCCATCGTATGTCCATGATGGAGCGCAAGCATCTTTGGTGAAGGCTGCAGTAACAGAAACAACTAATGACGTTTCCCAATATGATCGGTGTCACTGACCTGTGTCTAAAATGTTAGTTACACGTTAATTTATTATACCATTATAATGCACCTGTGGTTTTTGGCACCAAGAAACTCAGATCTAAGTTTATATTTCATACACTATGATATTTCTTGCTAGCTATAATTAACGATTATATAAATAAAGAATTAAAAGAATGTAATGAAATGGTGGTTGCAAGCTCTGCACTGAGTTCATCGTGAGTTCATTATTTTAATATAAAATATATAACGTTAACAATAGTTTTTATAAAAATCATATTCTCGTATTTACGAGGTATCAAGGGACGTAATCTCCTTAGAATTTTTAAGTACTCTCCCTTGTTTCAATACGGCTAATGCATCTTGTACAATTCCCAGTATCAACAGATATTATAGTTAGATAAAACATTAGAAAAGTGTGTCTCAGTTACACAGTTCTATAACCCGATCATTTGTTTATACAATGTACTCACATATGTCACAATGAGGAAGTGACACTATTTAAGACCATGGAAATATGTTTTAAGAATAGTGAACAGATCTACGAATTACTGTTTGCAGTTTGCAGATATTTTCATAACAGCAACAGAAGTTAGAAAAAGAAGAGCACTGAAGTCATATCATCTAAATTAATACGAGTACGATTCATGCAATAATGAAGCATTCAATATCTCGTTTGTTATTTGAGATATTAGTGTGATGGACAAACATCACAAACGTAACGGAGGCCCTGTAGCGGAGCGCGGAGTTTAAATAACAACTTAATCCAAACATAGAGACAAATGTATACATTATGTTAATTACTTGAGTCCAATATGCGCTAATGACCTAATCTAATCCATTTATGATAAATTCTTCACTTTAGGTGATCTTTATAGCATGAATGCAGACCCATAAATAGGATTTCTTTTTTTAACAAATCGTATATCAACTCACTCTGGTCTTTCTTGTTGTCTACAGTGGCGTGGCTAGGGTGGGGGAGAATCTGAAAATCTCACTGGCCCCTACTTGAGGGAGCCCCCAAATGAGTGTTTTTTTACATAAAAAAAATATTTATTACTCAGTTTTTTTACGACTACATAAATAAGACATTATTTGAGAACCTCTGGTATATAGTCTTTCAGGCACTGTTTCTCTTCAAGGACATACTCCCCAACTTATAAGATCAACAGCGCTGTTAAGAAAACAGAAGATTAACGTTATAGAATGTCCTTGGCAAAAGATTACATTCTTTTAATCAGAGTTTCAAACAGAAATTAAAAACCCATTCTTTTAAGCGAATTATTTTCTGGTGGCTTTAAGTAGGTTATGAGTTTTTTTTTTCTTTCTTTTTAATCGATTACTGAATGAAGTGGCCATGCTGACTCTTATTTTTTTTTTTTAATCATGTCGGCCCTGGAAATCTTTATTTGATTAAAATCGTTAGTTCCTACAAGTTTTTCTTTTTACTCCACGTGGGAGATCGATCGTTGATAGAAAACTGTTTTTATGTCTTAGCAATATGTGGGAAAACTGTGTCTTTTTTAATGTAGTGCACTCTAAGTAATTGTTTTTGTGGAGTCACATAGAAATCAATACAACGAAACTTGAACCAAAAGGTCACAAAAAGGTCACGCTGTCAAATGGCGGTCATTAAAGTCAAATAACTTATGTTTCTCAAATTCATTATCGTCAGATCATAAGAAGTGGCGACCGGGGGGGGGGGGGGGGAGATGTCGTGTTGGTCACGTGATTACTTTAACAGTCGTCTACGGAAGCAGACGAACATTAAGTCAGCAGCCTAGAGTATATAAAGATAGATTACCGTATGAGACGCTAACGAGGCTATTTATTTAGATTTTAGAGGCTTGGTATTTTACCCCAGAGGATATTTGTCTTATCAGTCGAATAATTATTATAACAAAATCTTTTTCTTTGTAGTCAAAGATGTGCACAAGCGCCTATCCTATAACTCAATTTCTGTATGAAACTCTAACAAACTTTTTTCTTTGGATTTTAGAGCTTGGTATTTTATCCCAGATTTGAGTTTTTGTCTTCAGTCGAATAGTTATTACAACTAAAAGTTTCTCCTTCGAAGTCAAAGATGTGGACTTTCTCATTTCCAATGAACTCGAAGCAGTTTGAGAAGTTACATCTTCACTTTAAAAAGCTGATTCTTTTCAGAGCTCTGGTAGTCTAGGTTTTTTTCCGATGTCTAGGTGTTTTTTTATGTCTGCCTTGTCTGCATTTGTTTGAATGTTCTGTCTTTTCCTGCTCTTCAAAATATCCAAACTATAGTGTGCTTACCATCTTAGCCTTAAGTAAATAGTACACACGGTAAAAGTAAAGTAAAGTGTCCCTTTCAGACCTTGTGGTCTATAGGGCAGATGATGTAAAGGTCATCTGTTTCAGTGGCCTACGGTTACTGAGGGTGTCATGTGGCCAGCACAACGACCAACAGCCTTTACTCTTCCTCAACTAGTGTCAGGTACCCTTTAGAGCTGAGTGGACTCAGAGGCGCACGAAGATCCCGAAATTAAAAATCCCAGTCTTCACCAGGATTCGAACCTCGGTCTTCAGTTCGAAGCCAAGCGCTTTACCGCTCAGCCACCGCGCCTGACAAACGTAGTAGGTATTTATGTTTCTTTGCATCAATACAGTCAAGATGGCCGCTGAGTCTCAAACTTAATGTTTCTTCTTCTGCCCCTCTAATTAATTGGTAACAAGTTGTTGTTTATAGCAACAATAACAGTAATCGAGTCCGATATTAAATAACTCTGGTCACGTGATTGCACTTATTGATCACATGACTATAAACACGATCATCTGGTGTTATCAGTTCTCAGCCATCTGGACTTGATGTGTGCCTTGTAATCCACGTGACTGATTAAGCGTGACAAACAGACGGTTTGCATAAAACCAATTTTTTTTTTTCATTTGGTCAGGAGTAGTCCGTGACTCTCCTCAAACGAAACTCACTTAGGACGTTAATAAACTTAAAAGATTGTCGTGTTTGTTCTAGAGAAGAAAAAAACAGAATAGTTTAATCTATTTCCCTTAAGTCTTCCACTGTAGGAAATTAGGCTGTGTTCATTTTTTATAGATACATTGATGGATGGGCGGACGAAAAGACAAACAGATGGATAGATAGACAGACAGACAGACAGACGGACGGACGGAAGGACGGACGGACGGAAAGACAGACAGACAGACAGATAGACAGATAGATAGACAGACAGACAGACAGATAGATAGATCAACGAATCCCTAAATGCTTATATTATAAAATCTTCGTAACACTTCCAGATATTACTTATCAATAATGCTAAGAGACAGCTGGCTTATCACGTGATACTATGATAATATCCACCCAGAAAGTGTGTGTTTGTGTGTGCGTACGTGCGAGCGTGTGTGTGTATGTGTATGAAGGCAACATTAGCTTTTTATATTGTAATTATTGTAAATGTTAAGGTGATAAAAAAAAAGACAAATATATATATATATATAAAAAAACAAGCTTATATTAAACGTACTTGCATCAAATAGTCTGGATCAGTTATGTAATTAAATTTGTAATAGCCTAGAATCCAGATGTAGTTACCTGTTACCTATCCCTTAGTATGTGGAGCGTTGGGGCACCAAGCAAGACCTGTAGACCGTCTTTTTCCATTCCTCTCTGTCTCCTGCCCTGTTTAGAACCACTCCTAGTGGCAGGCCCGCCCACTCCCCTGCGTCGTCCTCCGACCACCCTCCATGTCTGCCTCCTCCTCCCGGCACTGTTCCCCGTAGGAATGTCTTTGCGAGCGTTACAAGAATAGATCTATACTAACAGTTATATATATATATATATATATATCCTATACTCTTAAGCGAGCAATTCTTGTATATATATATATTTATTTATTTATTTATAAATTTTATTTCGAAAACGGCTCTAACGATTTTCTTTAAAATTTCAAGGTATGTGCGTATTAGTGAGAAAAAAAATCTGAACTCATTGGCCACATCGGGAAAACTCGAGTTGGACCGTTATTTCGATATGAAAATGTCTCAATTTAATTTTGGTCAGAATAATTTATGAATGAAAGTTTTCCATGACGTAAACGGGAAAAACGCTGCTTACGTCACTAGGCTTACAATGCAAACAAGAACGAGTTTTAAAGTATCAATGGACCTAATTAAACATTTGCGCACCATCTTATTGAAGATTGATTTATTATAGAACTATGGAAGGAAAGTAATGAAATTAAATGTACCAATGTATGATTAGTTATTGCGTTTTTAGTGCTTAATAAATTGTTTACATTTTAATTGCGTAGAGCGGTGTAGATTCCTCATTAATCTTCGGATTTGATGTCAAGCCTTATTATAATTATAATTTTGCTGGTAAAATTATGACCATGTGTTCATGCTTCAGTGTCTAATGTCCCGTACCGAAACAAAGGAAATGGTGATTATACAGCTGCTCTACTGCTCCTTACTTTCTCACACTGAACAAAAAATCTAAACTTGGGGTTACCGTTAGGGCGTGATGACGAAAGGCCCAGGAGATATATGAATGGAGGGATGTGTAAGAGCAGGCCATATCTTTCCATGGGCTGTGGCACCAGTAGCAGTAGTATATTACCTTTCTTAGTTATAAATTATTTAACAGAGCAAGGCTCGGCCACCTGATATTATATATATATATATATATATATTATTATATTTTTAATTAAAAAAAAGAAACGACCTGAATTAGAATTGTGGGCTACAGCCTAGTCAGGCTTCTCAAGCCAACACGGTAACCACTCTGCTAGCGTAGAGTCTATCAACATGGAATATTGTATAATTATCTAGTGTTTCTATTTTAACGTTTATGTTCACTAAGCCTTAGACGACAGCCTGATATAAAGGGGTCTAATATACCACCACTTCAGTCAGGTACTATTTCATTCACTTGTTTGAGATACCAAACAAATAATTTAGTTAATTAATAAAATAATTGAATACATTTTGTTTAATAATTCTTGTGATGTTAGGTACAAGAAGTAATTGTGCCAAATTTCAGCTTGATCCGAGATTGAATGTCGGAGAAATAAGCTATTTGCCAGACAGACAGACAGACAGACAGAATGAGTTGAAATAAGCTTCGTAAAAATACATCGCAAAACCCCTTTCAAGGTCACTTCACACACCTCTATCTGCGGCCCTGGTCTGTGAGAAGTTGTGTTTTAAACATCTGCCTAATGGATCACTTTATGCAAATTGCTGCCAGTCTTCCCATCAGGCCAGCTGCTAATTACACGTCGTTGAAGGAGGAATAGCAATCGTATTGACGACACAAGACGGCTTTTTTTTATAACCATTACATTTTCGTTACATCTTTTAACTTGTAAAAAATAATAGCTTTGCTAACAGAGGCGGCCTCCAAGCCCCGTTGGAAAAGAATCTATTTTCACTGTCAGCCCATCCTACAAATATGTGTGGCCTCGATATGATACTCGCCCAGGGCTCCGCACACTGCTAAGGCCGCCTCTGAATTTCTAAACAAATCTGACGGTATAAACTACAAACGGATGAAGCGAACTATCTTGGTTAGGGTAAACCTTAACGATATCAAACAAACGAACTACATTTAAGTCGAAGATATGCACATAGTTTCCTTTGCCTACATCAGCTGCGTCGGGGGGGGGGGGAAGGCTGCAATGTGGACAACATCGTTCCGACAATAGCTAATGCCCAGGCATTCATCTCAATTCTGTGAGATGCTCCATAGACTTTTCTGACTTGAGGAGGTCGTAGAATAAGACGAGTGCGCTCTTAGACAGTTCTACCAGAGGTAATAAAATAAGCTTCTCATCTTTATCTTTTTGGTTGGAAACAATGATCATTCAATTCAGCGTCCTTGACCTACTCACTAAATCATATTTTCATTTTCGCGCGTTTTTCTTCAGGTTCAATTACATCGCCCCCACATTGCTCTCACTTTCTTTTTCTATGTCCCTGTACTTTGTTGGTTAAAGGACGTAGACCGGATCTTACATCCAACTGTAAACAAAGAGCAGATTACTCTGATTAACCTTCGTGATGGAATATTGCTAAGAGTTAATTGGACTTAGTTATTCTCAGCCTTAATATTGCACTCATCATCTTGCAGTGCGTGTAATTATGATTGAAAGAAGACTCATCGGTACATTTTGTTAACATTATTTTAATTTATTTCATTCAAGTTTTTCTCCGTAAATTAAGAGTTTCAATTATTGCATCTCAGAACAGTTAAAGAATACGAGGGTGTTTGTTTGTGTTATTAGTCTAGCGCATCCAATGTTTTTAATATTGTCTTTTGTGATTCATAGCCTTGAAGACTCATTTGTTTTTATATATTACCTAAGAATGTTGTTCTTATAAATGTGGACTTAAATGCACTACATTGGCCCGATTGACGTCATCATCAAGTAGAAAGGGAACAAGGAAGCAGGAAACTGGAACTAGTGTGTCTTGTTCTTTAAGACTGTCTCGTTTGCTCATGACAGTGTACGCATGAGATAAAATGTTTTACGATGTCAGTACATCAGAAATATCAAGTAATAGCTAGAGATTTAGTTGCAATGGAGGAAATTCTTTGATATTTTAAGGATATCAAGGATAAGTGACAAAGAAATTGGAGGGGGGCGGTACAACAACAAAACAATACACAGAATTACATGGGGGGCAATACACAGAATTGCATGAGGG
>JADKLZ010000167.1:1200546-1212503 GCA_021533235.1 Biomphalaria straminea
TGGAGTACACTGACCTGTAAAAAGCTTAACATGTACCCAGTGTTGTTGGAGTACACTGACCTGCAAAAACCTAAACATGTAGCCAGTGTTATTGTTGGAGTACACTGACATGTAAAAAGCTAAACATGTACCCAGTGTTGTCGTTGGAGTACACTGACCTGATTAGGTTATAAATACACTGTGTGATTTTATTTTTCTATTTCTATTTAGGGTAACCAAGCTCACTTCACGTAGGGCCTTGTTGTGATTGTTGTGTTTGAAACTCCTGGCCTATGAGTTTGATATTTTCACATATTGTATACAGACTTCAAGAAACACCAGGGATGCATTAGAAATAAGAAGTATTTAATAAAAGCAATAGAAATAAGTATAACTGTAGATAACGTCAACAAAATCTGTACCGGTATTCTTCAAATATATACATCAACTATAAAAGCTGCCCTGTATCGTACTTATATTATTCAATAACAAAACTCCGGTCCACTGACAACAATACCAAAACCAAAGGGCCATCACCCTCACTTTACCTAGTCAACCAATGAAATAATAATAAATAATAATAAATAAACATAGAATTCTCAAATCTAACAACCAAGGTTCTATACAATGCTCCATACAAACACAATCACCACAGGCCTCCTATTATCAAATGTCAGCCCTGGCATAGAAGAAAGTAGCTGGCAGCGTGTGGCCTCTGAAAGAGACTTAGAGCTCTCACAAAGGCCGCCGGGTACCAGATTGAAGACCCAAACAAAAGCCCTTGTTGAAGACATGAACAGAAGACAAAAACTTTAACAGACCGCCGGTGGACAAAGACTTTGTCTGCATGAGATGCGGGAAAATATACAGGTCGTAGCTGGGCCCGCGTATTCATGTAAAACATTGCACTTATTCTTAATCTTCGGAATCGAAGGCGTAGACGCTATGCTGCTTAAACTTAAAGCTTTCTTGGGTACTGCAATGGGAATACTTTGATCAGGGGGTATAACTATTCTGCTTGTTTTGAGAACTTATGAATGAGTTGTGTCCCTGCAAGGAGACCTGGAAAAAAAATGTTACAATTATAAGTGCGTTAAAAAAAACATCGAAGGTAAAGTTTTTTTCTTTTCTGAGTTACCGCCCACAATACAGTCTTTATGATGCATAATCCCTGTCACTAGCTCTCAGCCAACACGACCTAAGAAGCTTGTGTTTTGAGTATATTTCTAGCTTTCAAACAAGACAATGGAATATTTTTAGCCCGCCACACCCCCCTCCTTTACTAGTTAAGAGAATGTTTAGATCTACTACAATTTATAATATTTCAATGAAAGGTCTTTAGCTTTGGTGTTAAAAGACGATGCGCAAAATGTTCCTGAATATTAATTTATTAAACTCTTGAATCAATAAAGCCTTACATTCGGAAATTTCCGAATTCGATCGTCCTTTCAAGTACGTGATAGTTCTTTAAAAACGATGCTAGATCTTGATCTAGACCTAGTTCTCAAGCCAAATTTAAACGTTTTTCTTTTTTTTTACTTTGAAAACTTATAACGGTCAAAAAAGATCTTTGGCAGTACCATCAATAACATAATTATTTTCTCAGCGACATACATCAACTATTTAATTTCTAGAAAAATGTCAGAGCCTTTTTTGAAATCAGCGTCCACCCTCTCACTCTCCAAGAAGTTATGACTTGAATAGAGGTGTTGTTAAAACGTCGGCATAATGAAGTGATTGGCTTCAGAACCAATGGGTTTCGGGTTCGAATCCTGGTAAAGAATTTGAATTTGAATTTCGGGATTTCTGGGCGCCCCTGAGTCCAACTCTAATAGGTACCTGTCATTAGTTGGGGAGAACAAAAGCTGTTGGTCATTGTGCTGGCCACATGACAACCTCGTTAACAGAAATAATTGACCTTTATCATTTGCCCCATAGATTGCAAGATCTGAGAGGGATCTAGAATTCCATAAAATTTAACAAAACTAAAAGTAAAATAATTGGAGGGGTGGGGAGATTTAGACCTTTTTATTAAGAAAACTCTCAGACATCTTATCGTTTCACACCTGACACTGTCACGTGACTTCCGTAACGTAATATTTTCCAATTAAAAATTGTTATAAAACTGTTTAAAAAATGGAGAGTCTGGATATCATGTTGAATTTTTAAAAATGAATCCATCCTTTACATCTTTCGTTAAGAAACTACGTTAGTGGATATAGCTCGTAATGTTAAAGTAAGCTTTAAAAAGCAATAATGATCATATATTGTAAGCCTTTCGCAAGTAGGTCAAGTCCTATTCTTATTTGAAATCAAGCGGCAAGATGGCTAACTTATTAGCCTCGTTTTGAAGCTGACTTTTGTACCTGAAAAAAATCTGGAGCGCCATTACAGAGATGTGGGTGGAAATTGACACCACCAAGAAAGGAGTAGGCGGCGCTTTGAATGTCTTATACTTTAAAAAAAAAACAACTATTTATTCGTTTGACCTTTGTTTCAATTCAAAATTCAGATTCTGACTATACTGATAAGTTGACACATTATAAAAACGAATACATTGTATGAAACTCGTTTAGGCCAATAAACTACTTTTAAATGTTTTATCTGCACACAATGTAGAATCTTGGTCTAGATAATAACAGAAACGTCGAATGGCTGCCTGGTCGAGCGGTTTGCACGCTGGACTGTCGTTTCGATTTACCGATGATTTCGGGTTCAAACCCTGCCCGCTCCCATCCCCCGTCGTCCTGCGGGAGGTTTGGACTATCTTCAACTCTGAAGGAATTTCCGAAACATGTAAAACAAAACATTTTACAATGACCTTAGCAGGGCCGGCTTTAAGCATTGGCTAACTAGGCAGCCACCTAAGGACTCCGATTGATAGGGCCCTAGCACAGGACTAAAAAAAATTGTGCGAAACCTTTTTCAAATCTCAAATAAAGCAGAACACTAGGGCCCCGCATCCACGTCTGCTAGCCTAGCCGTAAGTCTTCATGTCTGCTAGCCTAGCTCTAAGTATCTACGTCTGCTAGCCTAGCTCTAAGTATCTACGTCTGCGAGCCGAGCTCTCTCTACGTCTGCTAGACATGCTCTAAGTATCTACGTCTTCTTGACAAGCACTAAAGCCTATACTAACCAGCCCTGACATCAGTAAGTTAATGTATTCATTAAATTTGTTGTCTTGGCTGTGCAGTTAGGAATTTCATACCATAATTTAATCAAATTGTCACGTGGTATAAGCGTCAAGGTCTCAAGAGATGTGTAAACAGGAAGTCAACACACACAGCTGTTTCGCAAGCATTTATTTTTTTAAACAATAAGATCGCAGAATGAAAAGGAGTTAATTAGAAAAAGTGTTACTTTATTTCTTGATCGAGATGGTTTCTTTTTTTGAAAAAAAAATCCTATGGCAAGCTTACATCTGGGAATTTGGGTCATCGGGTTAATTTCTAGAAATACGAAGACGTAACCATAGTTACAGCAATCTTTTCTTTTCGTTTACAGTTTGTAAGATCCTGGTTCCGTTTAGGTTTTTTAAGCAATAAAACACTGTAAGAGAGGAAAAGAAGAGAGAACGTTACGAAGAAATGTGGTGGCGTTGTAATGGAATGCAATCTGCTTTTTATTTACTGCTTGATGTAAGATGCTGGTTAGGTTAAAACACTTGAAGGGAGAAAAATGAGACACGGCGGCTGAACGGCAAAACGTTTGATTTCCGAACCAGGGGTCCCGGGTTCGAATCCTGGGGAAGACTGGGATTTTTTAATATCGGGATCTTTGGACGCCTCTGAGTCCACCCAGCTCTAATGGGTACCTGACATTAGTTGGGAAAAGTAAAGGCGGTCGGAGGTTGTGCTGGCTACATGACACCCTCGTTAACCGCAGGTCACAGAATCACATATTCAGCCCTATAGACCATAAGGTCTGAAAGGGGAACTTTAGGTTTTTTTTGTTTGTTTTTAAGAGAGAAAAAGAAGAGAGAGTGATACGAAGAAATGTGGTGGCATTGTAGCTGAGCGTAAAGAATAGCGTAAGAAAATGAACAGATACAGTGAGAAGTTCAGCTTCATTGAATTGACTCTAAACATGGGCTGCAGCTTGATGTCAGAGAATTCGCGCTCTGTCGCTTCTTTCGGATTTAACAATAAACCTCGGCAAAACAAAAGTCACGTCTCCGAAGTAGCCCAATAAATCTACTCCGCCCTACAGATCAACGTGAATGGACGAGCCCTTCATTGTGGCGGACCACTTTACACACCTGGGAATAGGAATATCCAATGACGCCTCACTTTCAAAGAGAAGTTGACAACAGTTTGGCTAGAGTCATTAGTGCTTTTGTGCGTCTCCTAGAGACAGTGCGACGGAATAAATAGCCTTCAAAAATCAATGTCTACCAAGCAGTATAGACAATCCTGCTTATAGTTCGATGCCCACACTGGCCAAGGCACGTATCCTGTATGGCAATCTTTTTTTGTGAGATGAAAAGTGGTCGACATAACAGAGGTAAACCCTCCCCCCCCCCCCAAAAAAAAATAAATTGTAAGACCAGCTTAGGCACCAACATCGAAAAGAGAAACAGGAAGCAGACGACATTCAAACGAGACAGTTGGAGGCTTCTTACAAAGGCCGCGGGATACACGAGAACCAAAAAGAAAGTCTACAGCCACATGAAATACTATCATTAATCTTCGTACTCGAAGGAAAGCCTTATTATCTATGATATAAAGCACAGAGTAAGGCGTATGTATGTATGTATATATCTATGCATGTCCCGAATAAAATTAAAAAATAATTTGACCAATCTTGATAAAACATGACATAAATGTTCCTTAGATAATATTGGAGACCGTAGTGTATGTTTAATTCCTCCCCCCCCCCAAAAAAAAAAAAAACGAGGGCTCTAAAAATAGACAATTAAAGAATGAAACGTTTAAGCTAATCGGGTAAACCCGTTTTCAAAGTATTTTATGTTTAATATAAATATGTCTGCTGAACGGGTAAACCCATTTTCACACTCTACTTTTATTTTCATGGCAAAATTGTTCAAATGTGTTGATTTTTTCCCACACGGCACGATGGGACCTTGGACATGTGTTGTGGCAACATAAGGATGGACTACACATCTTGATTGTCATTACAATACATCCAGTCACGGTCTGACAACTCTGTTTTACTGCTACAAAGTTGTCAGGACCAAAAAGATTGGGATATATTGGTGAACAACTGACCAGACAGATGAACAACTGTTAATTCATACATCCAGTTCTGTGAAAACATTATTATATGAAAGAAGAAAATTAAAAACATTCAGTAACAATAAACCCTGGATGACCAACATTAAAATTTAACATTTTGTCATCATCAAGATGTACATAGAAGTCTATTTCTAAGCGCCGGTTGTGAGTGTGTATGTCTTCTTTCGTGTGTGAATGTTGTTCGTATGTGCATCTATATCGTAAATCTATATTGTTATTGTACAGTAGTTACGCTGAGGTTGTCAATTGCAGTCAAAACAAATTTCCATTTCTTTAAATCAATAAAGTTATCTTATCTTATCTTAACATTTACCATGTTTGACACAGATCTACCTTCAATCCAGTTGATCAGTAATACCCAAACTATGTCCGCGGGTCATATTATTAGTTAAACAAGGTCCTGCGGTCATATTGAAAGATGACTAAATAACTAAATAATTTTGGAAAAATTGCTTTGTGCTATAAAGGACATTGCTTAGAAATTTGTTTCTACTGCACTGAAAAATGCATAGAATCTGAGCTGGACTCAAACCCTAGCTGAATGAGATCAGAGCAACCAATCTCTCTTACCCCGAGTTGTGCAGGAGAAGCACGAGCGTTATCTTATACGTGTTGAAGTACAGGACTTCACAAGTATAGGATTGAGAACCACTGACCTATGTATAGATCTGGACTTTCTCATTAACAAGTTAGCGATTGATTGAGGCATTACATTGTCGTCTGCTGGTTCTATAATTACGACATAAACAAATTAATAAATGTATTTAGGGGGATGGGGTGGGGGCGTGGTTGAAAGGGAAACCACTAGTGTTGCAGACGTGATTATGTTCAATGCTTAAGTAACCTTGACCTTCTTATAGCCAGCTTTTTTTTTGTAGCTGAGCTGTAAGCTCTCTTGCAGAAGTAACCTTGACAAACAGGGACGAATAGAGCGGGGAGAGGTAAGGGGATAGGAAGGAGACCCGGGGGGGGGGATAAGGATATAATTATAGTTAGCATCACAATTATATTAATGATATTATGAATCGACATTTTTTCCCTTAAGGGGAATAGCCCAACATGGCCTCCAACAACATGGTCGTGCGGTGTGCGTGCTCTGGACTGACTTGTTGAGGGTCCCGGGCTCATACCCTGCATGCTGCCTTCCCCCGTCGACCTGCGGGAGGTTTGGACAAGGAAATAGATTAACTTCAACTCTGAAGGAACAAACTAAACATGTGAAACATTTTACAATCACCTGACCTCACGAGTGTCTGATGAGAGTATCTGAGTAGTTTCCCCTGATTAAATTTGAAATTTCAAGTACAAAAACAAAATTTATATATTTAGTACACAAACGAAGCACACAGTAGTATCACAGTACCTGCATAGCCAATCTAAAACATCCCTCATTATATTATTGAGAGGAAGCTTCCTTTTTAATATCAATACACAGTATCAAATCAGCGGTTCTCAATTAAGGAGCGAGGATCAAGTTTCAGAACTGTCTCGCCATGCTTCCTTTAATTACAGCTCATATTCAAAAGTTTTCAAAATGTATAAATCACAATTTTTTAAAGGTATTACGAAAGCTACGGTAGGTCTATAAAATGTCGAAGATAGATCTAGGACAGGTCCATGATAGGTCTTCAATAGGTCTAAATTCTCTGTTTCATACACCCCTCTGGCTTCCGAACTGGAGGTCTCGGGTTCCAATCCTGGTGATTGTGAGACTGTAATTTTTACTTTCTGGATCTTTAGGGCGCCTCTGACTCCACCCAGCTCTAATGGGTACCTGAAATAAGTTGAGGAAAAAGTAATGGCGGTTGGTCGTTGTGCTGGCCACATGACATCCTCGTTATCTCTGGGGCACAGAAACAGAAGACCTTAACATCATTTGCCCCATAGATCGTCAGGTCTGAAAGGAGAACCTTTCACTCTTGCCATGTGTGAGCCAAGTACAGTCAGATAAGACTGACGCCCTAAAAATCCCCAAAATTTAAAATGTTTGTAAAAATTGTAAAATGTGTTACATGTTTCGGATGTTCCTTCAGAGTTGAAGATAGCTACTTCCTAGTCCAAACCTCCCGCAGGACGACGGGGGATGGGAGCGGGCAGGGTTTGAACCCGGGACCATCGATAAATCCAAACGACAGTCTAGCGTGCAAATCGCTCGACCAGGAAGCCATCCAAAAATCCCAGTCATCACCGAGATTCGAACAGAGGACCCCGAGTTCGGCGGACAAGCACTTAACCACTCAGGCACCTCGTCCCATTTGAGTGTAAGTAGTAGCTTTTAAATTAGGTAAATGCATTAAGTGGGTGTATTCTGTTAAAACAAAATCGTGGTATTTTTTTTAAAAGTGGAGGGGCGGACAGGAAACAGGAAGCTAGCAGAAGAGGAGACTCGAAACGGAATGACGATAGCATCAGAATAGAGTGCGTACAAAGTATAACTGAGAACCTTATCTTATGCGGTTCCTGAGTCACATTTCAAGCAGTAAGGTATTCATGGGGAATAACTCTTTGCAAATCTGTTTATAAAAAAAAGTAATAGAAAAAACGAATACTGTTTTAAAAAAACAAAGCTTATTTAAAGGGAGATAACCGCTAATTAATGCCATTTATCTGAAAATTAAATTAATTAGTACTAAATGATTAACTAACTGGTTAATTATTGGATTGATTTATTTATTGTTATTGACTATGTATAATTATGCAAAATCTCAACGTAATCCAAGAATGGAAAGTGGGAAATTCGAAGCGTCAAAGTGTATTGAGGGGACTAAATCCATATAATAGGCTAATAATAATAGGCTTGTCTTCGAATCCGAAGATTAGTGAGGAATACAATGTTTCCCGTGGCTGTGCAGTCCCAGCTGTGACCTACATATTTTGCCACATCCAGGGCAAGCAAAACCATTGTCCGCAGGTGGTCGGCCGCCGAGGACAAATGCAGACGACGAAAAGAAATCCATATATATATATATATATATATATATATATATATACATCTCTCATTAAGTAGCATCTTTTTCCATCATTTCAAAATCAAACAAAATAATTAATCACCAATAATTAATTGACCAAAATGTTTATTTTTTATTGATACATATCTTGTCACGCTCAATTATTAATTGTGCAGTTCTAACTTGATCCGAGAATGGGAAATAGCAGGAAAAAAAAACATGTTCAAACGTTTTACTATACAGACAGACAGACAGAAATATTTGAATAAGCTTTGTAATTATTTGATTCCAAAAGTATTTTGAATTTCTGTTGAAATGTGTTTGTAATGTACACGTGAGATAGGGTAAGCTAAATACCGCCACATCCCAACCCTACAACCACTTGTAAGCCTAGTGTATGGGGAAGTCCAACTTGATCTTGTCAACTAATATGTTGGTCATGACGTCATGTACTGGTAAAAGTCATGGGATGACAAGGGGGGAAACTTATGATAAATAAATTAAGTACTAAATAGATATATAAGCATAAATATTTCGTCACGTTCGTACAATGCGGATATAAATTTTCCTTACTGAACTTTGATCCCGGAAGCGATAAACCAGCTCACTCTAATTCGGGTGAACATTAAGAACCATAACTCATCCAAGTTAGTCGAGACGTGTCTTAAGCCTGAACCAGTCCTAGATCTGGCTAGTTCTATTGCGGGCACGTTACTTTGCCTCAACGTGGCGCCCGCCTGGAAACGGCTACCAGAGGAAGTGGCTAGGCTAAAAAGTAACAAACATAACTCCCGTGGGGGGTCCCCACGGGTGGACGAGAGTCTGCCCCTTGCACTGTTAGTGGGGTTGAAAGAAAGCTCCCACGACCCTGTCACGAATCAATGCGCCGTTTCTCAAGGGACTGTCTCATTAATGGCGAATCCTTCACGGTTAGTATAGTACAACATAGGAAAATGGCGGCGGACCCCGGTACTACTTGGCCTTCGGCCATGATTTCTAGTCCATGCATTCCGGAGAGCCAGTGGTATTGGAAACAGCAATGTCCTATAGGCTCGGGTCACTGACAGACAGACCTGTGGTCAGACAGTTGTTTTTTTACTGTTTGATATTTGTTCTAGGACGGATCCAGACAAGTTTTTTTTTTTTTTCAAACTTAGAGCTCGAAGAAACTGCGGCTGAGCTCTTAGACCAGTGGTTCCCAAACTTTTTTGTCTCATGGACCCCTTGACATGTTTTCTGGTTTTCCGTGGACCCCCTGTTTAAGTTATATTGAATTTTTGAAAATTCATCTATTTCAAATTACACATTTTGTTTAAATAATTTGCAAGCAGTGACATGAGGAGTGAAATAGTAATTTAAAACTACATTTTAAAGTTCAATTCATTCTTTTACCAAAAATGTTTTAACAAAATTGAAATTTTAACCCATTAAGTAACAGTTAATATGTATCGTTTACTATCACTAAACACATTGGAAACTTTTTGTTTTTAAAGGTTTGCAAGCTTGACTTCCATTGCTATGGAGATAATCTTTCATATTGAGATTTGTTGTTTTAGTAAAAGGTTTCACAAAGAGGTTTTTCGTGGTTTTCTTGATCCATAATAATTGAATAAAAAAAATGCATCATTACCAGACAAGGTTGAATCGGCCAGCCGTATAGAGAAATATATTGTTTACAGAAATATGTTGTTTGCAAAGACTTACATTAGAAGAAAGAAATATTTAGCTATATTCCAACAGAGCTAAAGAATTTAGTGAACTCTTCTACAATACCATTGCCCTAACAAAGTTATCATGGATTGTTCTCAGAAAGCCACCACAAACGAAGGAGCTGGAATACTTATTGAATGGCCCAATGAAGAAAAAATAATTAAAAAATTAAGATCATTATAACTAATGAGCTCTATGAGAACCACAGAGAAGAAATAGGAGCACTGCATCATAAAAAATGGCACATTAACACTCTCTTGTTTGACAAGGAAGTAATGAAGTTCAATTTCAAATACTTAACGCTGTACAGTCTACATTTCTTTTTGTTAAAGTTATAAATAGACAAAACTACACTATGCAAATACAGTTATTAAATTAAATAAAACAATTTTTCACACATACATCATGCACTCCTTTGTGCTGAGAATTAGTTCTGCTGTAATCTGGTCATCTCCTGGTGCTTTGTGATTCAATTGATGAATGTTCTTGTCATTTTCTCTTCACATTTGAGCAAGTAATTGCGTATTTAGTTTCTCATAACTGCGTTGATAACAAATTCAAGATATTCCTGCAATCAAGATCTACTACTGCTCTATTTGTTGCTACTGATATAATAGTTACAGGGTTTGCTTTTTCTTCGAACGATTATTTCAAAACATCAAATGTGTTCAACTTTATTGTCAATTATCAGTTTTCACAAAACGAAATTTTGTCGTGAATTTCTTTATCCATAAATAAACGAACAGAACATGTGCCCAAAAAATACTTCATGACAAACACAACTCGGTTCATATATGCTTTGAACTATTTATTGCTTAAAAGAATTCTTAGCAAATATCAGATACAGGTTTATGTACAAAATAGTTTTAAAAACTTCATCGACTGGCTAAATCATGCAGTTTTTTTCGCCAATTATATGTCATTTTCATAATTTTGCAATATATTTTAAGACACAGCAAACCATTATATTTTCCTTAAAATTTGAAAGCAAATATTTTGTCAATTGTAGATCTTTTCTCAACTTTATCATGGAGTGTTCAATAGTTTTTCAATTCTTATCACAGTGGCTTTGTCTCCAACGATCCTCCAGCTTATGGGGTTTCATGGTGTCATTACATAAAATGTTAAATAAAAGACACCTAGACGCATTTAAAATATGTTTTTCATTTCAATAGTGTGTTAAATCTAATGTCCTAGCTATAATAAAGTATAAATAATGTATATTTGTATGATATAATAGGTGATTCCATTAATGTGAGAATTATATTAAACTCAATTCCTTCTTAAATGAGATCCACTCTCGTGGACCCCCATTTGGATGTCAGGGACCCCCAATTCTTTTTTTCACTTTCGTGGACCCCCTGGAAGTCCTCGTGGACCCCTGGGGGTCCATATGGACCACTTTGGGAATCACTGTTTAGACTATCACACGGCTAGATCTATAGCATAGTTCGGTGTACATAAGCCGAAGAGAAGGAAAGTACATAAACATGATGACTCCTACAATTTTTAATATATTCCCAAATATGATAAATTTAACATAAAATTTTAATTGTTAAAAACATAGCTCCTGACTTGAATAGCATTAGAGAAATCTTTTTAGGTGGAGAGTAAGCTGCCTGTATTCTAGGTCACTTTAACCCTCACAATGTATCCATTAATTTCTATATTCAAAACTGCTCTAGTCCAGTTTTAAAATTGGACTCGTTAAAAAATAGAAGGAAGGACGAAAAGGTGACTCTTCCTGTAACAAAACTCTAGCATGATTGAGAACATTTGTCTTCTGTTGACAATTCATAAAGGGCTGGTTGTGAGTGTGTGTTTCGTGTGTGAATGTTTGTTTGTATTTGCATCTATTATTGTATTATTGTCACAGTAGTTACGGGTAGGTGATCAATTACAGTCAAACTTAATTTTCATATGATGGAACCAATAAAGATTATCTTATCTTATCGTCAGTGGCGTAGCTAGGGTGAAAATCCTTAGGGCCCCATATTGAGGGGGGCCCTAAATGAGCGTTTTTACATTAAAAATTAAACATTGCGCAAAATGCAGGGACCCCCCA
>JADKLZ010000167.1:1237674-1253667 GCA_021533235.1 Biomphalaria straminea
CCTTGGAAAAGTTTACATTTCCCTACCATCCATCTATTCTGCACACTTTAAAAAGACAGTGAATTAATGAAAATCAGTTTTAAAAAAAATGCTGATTGACTAATCTTTTGTTTTTTGTTTACAAATTTGAATGTTCCTTCAGAAAAAACTTTTTCAGTTTAAACTTTAACCTCCTGCAGGATGACAAGTGAATGAAGACAGGCATGATTTGAACTATTGAGCTATTGTGATGACAGTCCAAAGTGACCAAAGCTTATACCACATGGCCATGCAGCCATCAGAGTTCATTGATATAGCGTGTTCCCCCATTGTTTAGTAGCTAATTTCAGAATCTTTTATCTTAAACATTCAGTTTAAAATAAATTTATTTATTTATGAATAACAAATCTCATCAGCAACGTACTAACTGACTCTATTACAACTTTGACTATAAAATCCTAATCTTTGTTGTCTCCTGTAGTACTATTTAAAAAAAATATGTTCATAAGAAAATCAATTTACTATAGATTTTTCTTATGAGCTGTATTATGTGACAATTAATATTGAGGTGTGTTATAGCTTTTTATTATATCTATATTTATGTAGCTCTCTAGAAACTACCTTAGTTTCTCCCCAAGGTCTAGGTGTCCCAGGGGTCAGCTGTAATTACATCAAACAATTCACAAATAGATCAAAGCCATAAACTATATATTGATTTGTGCACACTTTCCATTCATCATTTGGTGTAAAAGTGGTGATACAAATCTTTAGTGATAGTTTCTTTATATATTATAGTAAACACATTCACCAGAAGTCCCTCTACCAATAGTATAACAAAACCAAGGGAGGGGACTTATTGAATTGAAAAATATAGGCTTGTTGGGCATAGTTGGCAGTCCTGTATCTATAGATCTATAGTCTATGATCAAAACATAGAAACTTTATTCTACTTCATAGCACATATCACGCGCCGGTCTGTTCTTGTTTTACAAACTAACACACTCCTGTCATACCTTCCAACTGACCTATATATATATAATAATAGATTATACACACATAGAGACAATCATCAGTGACAAGGTACTACATGGCAATGGATCAACTGTAAACATTTGTGCTCATTTCTGTTTTAATTGTGCTACTAAATTTCTATAACTCTGGGAACCATTTCATGTGGAATAACTCTTGACTGATCTTTAAATAAGAGTCTCTATATATATATGTCAAGAAATGTGTGTATACTTAGTAGCTCTATATTTCTATTGACAGTACAGTTTCATCTGGTATCAACTCATTAGCAGCTGTGTCTCTGGAAGATATATTCAAGCCATGTTTTAGATGCATATTTCAAACCAAGCCTTCTGCCAGAATGACTTCCTTGGCTACAATCATTATGGGTAAGCTAGAAATATTATTTTAATCTCACTTCTTATCTCTTCCATTTAGTAAAAATATTTCTAAAAGATTATCATTTTGAACAATGTAATGATCAATCATGTTGTTGTTTTTTCTGTTCCTATACAAAGGGAGATAATGTCAAATTCAAAGGAGATAATCCATTTTTAGTGTAATTCATAACATTACAATGACCCATAATTCTGCACAATGTAATGAACAATCATGTGATTTTTTACTGTTTCTATACAAAGGGAAATAATGTCATGTTCAAAGGAGATAATCCATTTTATATTGTTATTTATCACATTACAATGACCCAAAAGATTAGCCATGTCACAATTTTTATTCAAGCTTTCCATATTTTCTTGTTTATCTGGCAGCAATTATTGTCGGTTGTGTTACAATCGCACTGACCTATGGAGCAGACTACATAGGAAACACAGCAATACAAATATCTTTTGGTATATTTGGTATGGTTGGCGGCCCACTACTGGGGCTGGTCATGAGCGGCATCTTCATTCCTTTTATCAACAGCTGGGTAAGTGTTATGGAGTATTTGTGTGTGTGTGTTTCCAAGGTGATGATAAAGAAAGGGATTTTAGTCTTGGAGAATGATGAAATAATGCCAGGGTCTGTCGTAATTCATGTTAGGAATGGACGACCCAGAGATTTGAAAGGTTAAAAACGTTTTTTTTGTAGAGAGTTAGATTTGGTTTAAATATCAGTTTATTTCATTCCTATTAGATTTATATCTCATTTCATTAAATCTGTTAGTGTTGTAATAAAATATATTTTGTGTTTTTGTTCACAAGAGAAGTTTATTCATTAAAAATATAATAAACTTTCAAGGTGCTTCACTGTTTAGGGCTACAGGCCAACAACTAAATATCAACAATAAATATAGGATAATTATAGTTTTATTAATATGAATACAAACTATTTCCTTCTCTCTAAGGCTGATTAATATAACTCTGTTGTTTGTCAGGGTGCTGCTTTTGGCCTACTGGCCAGTCTAGTGGTCAGTCTTTATGTAGGTATTGACCCTGTCATCAATCCTGCACCGAAGCTTAGCCTGCCACTCAGAACAGATGGCTGTCCATTGATAAATGCAACAGTTTGGAATGTTACCACTGTCTATAACAGTACTACTACAACACTCAATCAAGTTGTCTATAACAGTACCACTACAATAGCCAATCAAGTGTAAGTATCTTTATCACACACTTTGTAGCCTAGGCCTGTCTTATTCAATAGCTATTAAATAACATATTATACCAAAAAATATCAAAACACATGGTCTAATAAAATACTCAAAAAGACACAAAGATAAAGGCACATTTTTGTTTTCATTGTTTAGTCTACTGAAGATTTGTTCTGCAGGGGAGATAAAACAGTTTTCAGATAGTGTATCCTAAGTCATTTTTACTTAACTCCCTTGACTGAATTTAAAACTCTTTTGTTAATTAGAACAGAAGAAAACAAATGAATATATTACAGATCTTTTGATCATCATTTATGCTGCATTCCTTTCACCTTTTTAGGGTTTTAACACTTTTTAATGAAAATGTATGTTGTAGACCAAAATTGCCACCCAAACACCAGCGGCCTATAGGGCAGATGATGTAAAGGTCATCTGATTCTGTTGCCTACGGTTAACAACAACCAACCGCCTTTACTTTTCCCCAACTAATGTCGGGTACCCATTAGAGCTGGGTGGACTCACAGGCGCCCGAAGATCCAGAAATTAAAAATCACAGTTTACACCAGGATTCGAACCCCGGACCCTGGTTCGGAAGTCAAGCACTTTACCGCTCAGCCACCACATCTCCTATGTTGTAGACTACATGATGTTATATCATCCCAGAAATAGTAAATAACGTCATAGTTTCAATCTATTTTCAGATCATCTCAAAGTGACAGGCTCTACCTATCTTATATTCATTATGCTACACTAGCACTCATTGTGTCCTTCACAGTTGGCATCATTGTGTCTTTAATAACATGTAAGAACTTTTGATTTGTTTTACCCCAATTTTCATTGAGTAACTCTGGCCTTAAAAAATACTAATTAGCATTTATGTAAGCAGCTTACTGGTTTATTTAGAATTTTAGTTTTTTTTTAATTGTTGAACAGTAAAGTTGGACATAATTACTGATTCTCGGGACAAATTTTTATAGTGAAGTACCTGATCTGTTAAATTACTGCATTTTCATCACATATCTATAGGACTAGTTATTAGACCTCTCGAGGTTTCATTTCATAACAGATATAGGACTACTTTAAATCTGTAATTAACATGTATGATTTAATTAACACAAGGATATATTTACATAGATAAAGGCACATTTCTTATTCAACATGCTAGGAAAAACTTGTACAAATGCTTCTTCTTCTCTAGTGCTATTTGAGCATAGAATGGGTTTCCTATATGTCAGCATGGAAAACAACTTAGCAGAGTCTAAAATAACAAACTGTAAAAAAAAATATTTGTAAAAATGTTCGGCTGTTCCTTTAGAGTTTAAGATAGTTTACTTCCTAGTCCAAACCTCCCGCAGGACGACGGGGGATGGGAGCTGGCAGGGTTTGAACCCAGGACCATCGATAAATCCAAAAGACAGTCCAGCGTGCAAACTGCCTGACCAGGCAGCCATCCTATTGGAACAAGATACATAGCTTCACATTTCTATGACAGCCTGGCCTTGTGATATGCACTCTGGACTGTCATGACAATGGTCTTGGGTTCAAACCCTGCCAGCAGTCATCCCCTGCTGTACTGTTTGATATTTGGACTAAGATGTGATAATCTTTGTTTTTGAATGAAAGTTTGAAGACCTACAAGTTAGGTCATCTCAATAGATGATAAGTCACACAGCTGCTTAGCCCTAACTTCCTGCAGGATGACAGAGAATGGCAGCATGCAGAATTTGAACCCAGGACCATTGGAGTGATAGTCCAGGGTGCATTTCTTCTAGGAATGTCTCGGATTATCCCACCTCAAGCACTTTTAACTCAACCATCAATCATAAACAACACCCCTCCTCCCTAGATTCCTACATGTAGGATTAGTTCTTTGACCTCACCAATATACAGGTGAGAACACAAAGAAGATAAAAAAAAACATACATTTTTACTATGTAACTACTGAATTTATGACAATTTCAAAACAATATTATAAAAGCTTTGGTCTATATATAGATGAACATTTATTTAACAATTTATGGTTTAAAATTTCCATTTCAGGCTGTAATAAAGGCAAAACTATTGATGAAAGAACTTATTACCATTACAGCTGGCTGTGTTCTAAGAAAGTAAGTGGCTGTGTTTTAAAGTACTACTGTTAGTATTGTTTGCTGACTGGCATTGTAAGCTTTCCACAAGCTCATTAATAAATCAATTAAGCTACTTGTTTTCAAGCTAAGAGACTTTTTTCTTTAATTGCCACGGGAGGAAAACAGAGGAGGCTCAAGTCATAGTGATGGGTAGAAGAGTGAAGTTCAGCTGTTTAAATGGTCAATGTTAATGAAGATATTGTGTGGCTAGCACAATGACAAACTGCCTTTACTTTACTCTAACAGGTGTAGGGTGGACTCAGACTTACTAAGAATCCTGAACTAAGCTAAGTTACTTGGTCATCATGCCACCATTTTGCATAAAGAATAAAACAATATTCTGAATAAACAGTAAAAACAGACAAACTCCAGATCCAATCTGGCAACTAGCATTCATGCTTCTACAACTTTCTCTTTAAGTATCATTCACCACTTTCGTACAAATTGAGCTGCATCAGGACTAGCTCCCCTACTAATACAACATTGAGTTATTTACCTTTCCTGTTCCATAAATTTGATGTAAAAACATATCCAAAAACATTCTCAACAAAAAGTGTGTACTCATAAAAGTATTAAATTTAAACAAGTATACAAGGTAAGGGGGATAATAAATACAAAAACTAATTCTTTGTTGTTTTCTATAAGGTTTCCATCTACTTCTATTTTTTTAATTCAGTAGAAAATTACATTGCCCAAAACACACAACACAAAACACTAAGCTCCATGTTTACCCAAGAATTAAGGTTAACATTGTTCAGAAACTGTTCAAACATGAAGATCATTGGTTGTTTACTGTTCTCTGTTGTAGACACATATACATACACGAACGAAGTCCTTGATATTGGGATTATCTTATCTTATATAATACAGACATTACTTCAAAAAAGAAGATGATTACGTCCTACGCGTCATGCATTCAGTCATGCATATTTACCAGTGACTTAAATTCTGCCAAGTCACTGGTTTTCCTGGCTAGCTCAGGCAAACCATTCCATGCTCTAATGGCACTAGGGAAGAAAGAGCATTTGTACAGATTTGTCCTAGCATATGGGACGAGGAATGTGCCTTCATCTTTGTGTCTTTCTGAGTATTTTATTAAGTTTTGTTTTTGTATTTGGAGATTATGGTTCAGTGTTTTGTGTATAATTGCTACTTTACTCTTAAGTCTTCTATCCTGAAGGCTTTCTAAATTTAGTGATTTTACTAAAGGTGTTACTCTAGTGAAATGTGAATATTCGTTTGTTATGAATCTCACTGCTCTATTTTGTGTCTGTTCTAGTTTCTTAATGTTTTCTTGAGTTGAGGGGTCCCAAACAGAGGATGCATATTCTATTATTGGCCTAACCAAGGTTAAATAGCATTTTAGTTTTATGTTCTTATTTGATTTATAGAAATTTCTTTTAATAAACCCTAATGCTTTGTTTGATTTTTTTATAGTTTCATCAATATGGGGATTCCATGACAGTTTTTCATTTATTATAACACCTAGGTATTTTGCGTTTTTAGTCTGTGTTACTGGTTTACCATGAATAAGATAAGTGGAATTAATTTGTTTTAGTTTTTTTGTTACTCTTAATAACTGACATTTTTCTGGGTGGAAAGACATGCTCCAATTTGATTCCCATTTCTGTAATTCATCTAATTCTCTTTGTAAAATTTCTGTATCTTGTGTTGTTTTTATTGTCCTATATATTATGCAATCATCTGCAAATAATCTAACTTTTGTTCCTGAACTAATGCAATTTGGTAAATCGTTTATGTAAATTAGAAATAGTAGTGGACCTAAGACTGTTCCTTGGGGTACACCTGAGTTTACTGTTATTGGTGTTGATTTAGAACCATCTATTATTACAGATTCTTTTGAAATGAACCATCTTTAGTTTCTATGGAAACCCAAAAGCTAATCTACACTCAGGGACAACAACTGTATAACTAAAGAGAGATGAGAATAGCAATGGGAATATTATTAGTCCTTGAGACAAAAAGTTGCTTAAAGATTCTTTGTATAATTGTACTCGGCAAAATCAGTGTTATTTTATTCAGCTTGGTTTTTATTATCCTTTTAGATTTAACATAATTTCTTCTTTTCCAAATACCCAGAACTCCAGCTATGACTTGGGACAAGATATGACTGACAAGAAAAAAGAAAGACTAGGATCCTTTGATGAGCATGACTTTCATACTAGGAATGGTATCAGTAACCCAGACTTCTATGATCCTGATATTATGAAGAAGACAGAAAATCTATAAAGTAAAGTAAGTTGCATTGTATTGCTGTAAACATGTTCTCCTCTTACTAACCATTTTTTTCTAGGTGCCAAATATGGTGATTTTAGTTAATGCTGAAGGACCTAAAATGAGCTCTGGAGTGTGTTTGTATTCAGTAGCTTTAGTAATGATGATAGATTTCTCAACTGATTAATTTTCTTATTGTGTTAGTGTAGCGGGATATATTAATTTCTTTTCAAGACTTGTAAAACTAATTCTAATAGGATTGTGCTTCAGAGAGATATCTGCAACCTGAGAACTGGTGCTATTTTCTTAGTTCACTTCCATGTCAGAACAGTTTTATAGGCTCCTTGTTTTCCTTTGATTTCATAATTTCAATTGTGCAATTTTAAGCTGTTTTATCTATATACAGGTAACCTTAGGCCTATATTTTGAAAGTTGGAATATATTTGATGGAATATTGTCTATCAATTCAACACTCACACTTGCAGATTCTTCTAATAATGCACTGAAGTAGCACAATATCAATTTTTAAGTTGATTGAAGTTAAATCTTTTCAAACTCATCCTGAGAAAATGAAAAAATGAATGTGAATGCAACGATGAAATAAATCACAATGAAAAATCACATATAATCTGTATAAGTATTGACAAAATAAACTGATAGTATGAACTGATCAACAATGGCTAACAACTACCAACAATAATAGCCAGTAGGTTGTTGTGTCTTGTTTTTCTTCTGTGGTCTTAAAAAAATTTTTCTAGAAACAAGAATTGTTGAACCTTTCCTTGAATTTTTTTCCCACTTTTTTTCCTATTGGCCAGTTTATGTTTTCTAACCAAATGGTCAAGGTCTCAACTTGAAGCTTGAAATCTAAAAGTATGAAATAGTACTTCACAAAAACAAGCGGTAAAAATATTATTAATAGCTCAGACATATTGTTGTTGGTCTAGAGTCTAGATCTATCACAAATTTAATTATATGACTGATCTAAACTAACTGATGCAATTACACTTCCTTAAAGCTTTTATGTGGGGTTTTTTAAATATTTTTTGTTTTTCTTGTTTTCTTTTCTGATCTACATAACTACCTCATGCTACCCTGCCTCATAAGCACCTGGGTGGAAACGATTGTAGGTGGAAACGATTAGGCTAAAAGGTAGCAAAACAAGACTCCTGTCGGAGTGCCTAAGGGGGTGCGAGAGCATCCGCATTGCACTGTGCGGAGTTGTAAAAAGCTCCCACAACCTTGTCACAATCCAGGCGCTGTTCCTCAAGAGGCCGTTACATAAATGGCGTGTCCTGCACGGTTAGCCTGGTATAGAAAAGGAAAATGGCGGGGGTCTTAGTGTATGCAGCCTCTTGCCGCGAGTCTGACCCACCCACAAGACAGAACAGAGTATACTGTTCTCATTCAGGCCAGCGAGAGGGAGCTCTTGTTCAATTTTGCTGGCCTAGAGTTCCAAGAGCCGAAGGCTCAACTCTACCTGACAGTTTCAAGAAGAAGAAGAATCTACATAACTAGTTGACTAAATGTGCTGTTGAGCATAGTTTGTATTATATGTTAAATTAATTAACTGATGCACACAATCTAATCTTTACAGTTTCATTTTGAATATGTTTCAGACTAACATGAGCCAAGTTTTTCAAATATTAAAATATACAAGAGATCCATTAAAGTAGCAACACTAATAACTGTGACTTAAGGAATGAGTTTTTACTGGCTTCTCAGACTGCTACTTACCAACTCTCAGAAAGACTTTCATTAATTGTACACATAAAACTTTACAATGTGTAGATAACTTCTCCGGGGACCAGTTTTTCACACATGCATATAAATCATACCAGTAGACTTCAAAGGTATTGGGATAGCAATGCACAACTGAAATAATGCATTGAATTCAAGGTAGGCCATATGATTTCCAAAACATATGTCAGGGGCCACAATCAGCAAAAAAAAGCTGATACAGTAAAATCAAACCTCTGCCGTATCACTTTGGAAAGAAGTTTTGAGAGGCCAAATTGTGTTGCACCACAGACTGAATGTGGCTCATGGGATTAATTGTTTTAGCTTTTAAGTTATCTATCAAGTATTGTTATATTTGTTTGGTCTCTGAACACATAAACCACAAGAAATGCCCATGTAAGACTTTCAGTACGCAAATAGAACTAAATAAATATGTATGTGTAGGTTAAATAAACAGCTGTTTTTTTTTTAATGTACAAGTTAATTACATCTAGTCCGACTTATTCAGCATTTATGTATATTATATATTGTCATTTAATGGGTGCTATCCATGCTTTACTATATATATGACCAATTGAACTGTACACATTAAATATTTTTATTGTCTTAGAAGTTAATGAAACATTTAGTAATTATTTCGTGTGAATATTATTTTCAAGATTAATGATATTTACAAATACAAATGGTTCCAATCTTTAATCTCTTAATCAAAGAAATATTACGTCAAAAATAAAATGTTGTCCTATCCTTAAAGTAATTATCTTGTATTGAGTGATTTTCTTTGTTTTCTATGTTATGTAAATAGACCCCCATCAGACAACTGCTTTGTTTGCATCAGGTGTGAAAAAATAAGCAGGTCACAATTGGGTTTGCATAATCATGTGAAACACTGCAATCATTCTTAATCTTCAGAATCGAAGACATTGCCACTTTTTTATATTCTGTTAAACTTATACCTAGATTTTAAAATATTACAAAATGTAAACAATTACAATAAAGTTGTTACATTATGTTATGTATTTGTTTAAAAATAAAATTCGTTTGTGATAGAGAAAAAGTGTACTGTACAAAATGTTTATCGATGTTGAGAAATTGTCTTCAAATGTTCGCATAAAATTTTAAATAATGTCATAAATTGTTACTTTTATATGATATACCCTTGATATTTCTGTTGCCACTATTTTAAGTCTGTAATGTAAATATATTTATAAACAATGTTGACTTTTATTATATTTTTTCATTATAAAATGATTTCCAATAAAAGCCTGCAATCATTAAAATAAATTATGAATGTTAGTTAATTTTTTATTTCAATCCCTTGTGAATTCTCAAATTTCTATAGAATTATAAACTGACGATCCATATTATTTACATCTTATCTGTTGTAACATTTTCATTCAATTTTTTAAGCATATACAATACTATTGAGACAATGAACAACTGGGGGGAGGGGAATTCCTAAACCAAAATAGTGAATTAAAACCTGGTTGAGGGTAAGTAACTTCAGACTGTCATAAAGATGGTCCCAAGTTCAAATACTGCCTGCTACCATCACCTGCCGTCCTACAGGAGATCTGGGTAATTAGATAATATTCACTTCTGAAGTAATGTCCAAAGTGTATAAAATAAAAAACTAATGCTTTTGAAATTGCTCTTTATCTATGTCGCCTGCGCGTGAAGTTTTCTTTCTTGTCTAACAGTTGTGTTTGGATTTGTTGTCGAGAATATTGTGTGTGTGTTTTACTTAGCAATTAGATCTAGTTTATTGTGTTGTTTTTTAACTTTTTTTAGTAGAGAAAGTGTTCTGGCTGTAGATTCTGTTTGCGCAAGAGTTTCCAATGTTTCCCAGTACATTAAGTACATAAATGTGTCAAATCATGTTGATATCTCGGTACAGGTGTTGTTAATTAAGCTCTGTGATTTAGCAGCATTGCTAGATCTAAATTATTTTTTGTCTTAGCGTATTATGTTTGGGGCTACAATGGAGTATGTAGTTTTGAGCTCGCCTTTGGACTAGTGATCAACCCTTGATTAGTTTGAGCCTTGCATCTCCATGTTGTAGTATTTGAAGTTACTGGATCATGTGACCAAAATTGAGTGTGAATGAGTTTGTTTGTACTATTAATAATGTATTAAGTCATTACTACACGATTTGTACATATTCTGAATATAAGGTATTTGTATTTAGTATTAAATATTAATACTGTTCAACGATGGTTGACCATTTACTGTTTGGTTTTTGTGCAAATTGATTTGCTGTTTAATCATTAACCTGCCAATGTTCATTATATCGAATTATCCCCTAGCTAGACCCATTAAACTCGACCTGACAATCTAAACTTTTTTTTTCCTTACAAGATGAGCTTTTTGTTAAATACAGAAAAAAAAAAGGTTTATCGATGAAACTTTTGTATTTCACTCTTCTGAGATATGTGTAAATTGAATATTTACTTCAGCTAAGGGAAGTAGTCACTATTATGCAGTTCCAAGATTTTAGAGTTAAGTGACTTAGTCTCTAGCTGAGAAGAAAAAAAGGCACATATGACAGCTTATTTAATGGCCTTGACCCCAAAATTACTTTTAAATGGATAATACAGCCAAATTTCTCCTCAATATTCCAACCTGTATTCAAATTTGAAAACTCAGCTCCACACACACACACTCACATTAACTTTTGAAATCTTCTTATTGTCTGTTCTTTGACTGCTTTATAATGGATTTTATTATTGTAATGTATCTCTTCAATTACCCAACTTAAACAGGAAAGTAGATATCCTGTTTTGGCACAATTAGGGATTAATCGAATAGGGTAAGTTTTGACTTATTGACAATGACCTGACCAGTAAAAACAAGGATAGGTTTAGACAGAACAAAATAACACAGGATGTAAACAGACAACATAGAGATAGGTGACATTTTATGAACGTAGAGAGTTAGCTAGCATTAAGTTCCCATCATTGCTATTAAACTTGCTTCGACATTCAATATCAGCACCAACTAACTTCTATTGATTCAGCCTTTCACTGGTGTCATTGGATTACGTTGAGTGGTACCTCCATTTGGTTTATTTGCATTAGACACTGCGGAAGCGCCTAACAATCTCCAGCAGATGATCACAGACATAAAGACCTTACTTGACCTCACTGTTTCAGTTCATATCATCACCTGTTATGGTTTTAACTTGAAAAATATAGCAGACTTTGCAAACAGAAAGAAAACCCATTTAACAAATTTTAAAAAACTAAGGCAGAAAGAGTCCATAAAAAAGTACCTTAAACTCAAACACCTAACCCAAAACTTAGCAGACAGATGCAGTGCAAATACATAAATAAACATAACACTTAGCTTGCAATGTTAAACAAGTTTAATAATAAAATTCAAAAGAAAAAAATTATCACAACGCATTACTTGTTGAAAATTGCATAAAATATCTAAGGGTAAAAAAAAAAATTTCAATATATAAATAGATTCTCTGTAGTTGTTCTTTATTTCACAATGGCATCAAGTGGAGTTTAAAAATAGTACTCAGATAACCTGCATGTTAACTCTGCTCTGTCACAAACCAATGTTCTACCAAATGCAATGAACAGTTTCCAGTGAAAACATCTAGTCGCACAGCAGCTGGGAAGTAGAGAACAAATGGGGGGGGGGGGGGGACACAAAGGTCAGGGAACTAAAAAGACAAACACAAATTTAAAAGACTCAAATTTATCTAACAATAAGCACTAAATTGTCAAAAAAAAAAGCCATAGTTAGGAATGAACATATTCTTTGTCTTGTTTGATTATTTTACAAGTTTCAGATGTTCCATCAGAAATGAAGATTATAACATCCTGCAGGGTGGCAGGGGTTAAACTCTGGACCATCATGATGACAGTCTGAATTGCATACCACACACGACCAGGATGCCACCCTTGAGGGGAGAGTGGAACAAGAGGGAGTTAGGTCATCTGACATTTGATGGGTATTGCACTAAAACCAAATATTTGTGGTTAACAGCCTTAAGGGAGTTTCATTTTTAAAAATGACAGGAATGAAATTTATGATAATCACTAAATAGTTACTCTAAATAACAACCTTATAAGCAATAACTGAAAGCTTTTTTTTTCTGCTGCTTGCATTAAAGTTTTCAAAAGTTTAAGATTTTAAAAAAAAAAAATTTTTAATGTAATATTTTTGTAAGACGGTTCAGCCAAATTATATTAAGACAATTACAAGTGGAATGTTACTTTTATAGTTACATTAAGCTGTTCATACTTTAAAAAACAAAACATTTGCTCAACAGTTTGCACAAGAAGTGTGTGGCTACCAAGAAAATATTGATAGAAAGTTTGTGAAAATAGTTGCCACATGGTAGCACTTTACACAAAGAAACTGAATAATTGTCTGCCCAGAGTAACAGTATGGTAGCACTTGAAAAAAATAAAAAAAAGAATGACTGCATACCTAGAGTGGCAATAAAATTTGAAGGTCAAGTCAATAATATGATGACATCTTTGATAAATGAAACCCAGTGTTCAGTGTCTGGTGTAGACAAAGGTTTCTAGTTTCAAATAATCATCACAAACCAAACCCACAAACTTCTATCCAGATGTCTGCTCTGGAGGGGTGAATTGGTTTTTGTTACCTTAAAAACTTTGTGTCTAAGGAAAATGGCTGGCAGCTCACCATTTTTAGTGAAACCCTCATAAGAGACATGGTGATGTGGGTTATTAATATATTTAAGAAGATGCTACTGAACTGTCTTAAAAAACTACCAAGAAAGCTGAAACAAAAAAACTGGAGGGGGAGGGGGGAACCTACACAAGGTTTAAAGAACAACCACTTTGAATTAAAACCTTTTCACTGAACTTTATATATATATAAGTACAATTTTTCAGTCAATAACTTCAACAAAAAAAAAATTATTATAAAAAGCATAAGGAAATCATATGAAACCATATATATATATATATATCAGTTTGAAGAACATGCTTAAGTAAGGTATGGCATCAGACATATTTTGTGCATGGTACAAAATGACATAAGCCACACATCTGTTTATAAAATCTTTTTTTTTTAAATTACCGGTATGTTAAATAAATTTTTACAAAATAAACTAATTATTTTTTTATTATTTTAAAAATAGTTTTAAAATTGTTTCATAAGGAACCTTATTTCAAAAAGTTTTATGATAAATTTCTTGATTGAAGCAACTTTATACAGTAATAGATGTACAGTGATAAATATATGTTATGGTTTTACATTTCCAAACACACTTTTCACTAGCATACTAGATTTACTAACCTGAGTGACATGTTCTAGGTACTGATTTCATTATTTCAAACAGATTCACACTTTTCTTGATTTCTTCTAGCCATCAATCACATAGGCATAAATTCAATCAAGTCCAACACTTTCACACGCAGAGCTACATAATGTCAACTCATAATACTTGCAACACATCGCAGCATAAACCAATCAATCCAGACAAATAAACTACCAATCATACATGATAGTTTCACAGTTTCAAGCAATTACATCAGACATGTAAACAACCAATCACTTGCTAACTTCAAAGTTCTAACCAGTCAAGTCAAGCAAATCATCAAGCACACATAGCCTAGTAAAAGAAGTCAGTGTTACGGTCCTTTGATTGAATTTCCTGAAATACAGAAAGACAGATCATCTTTAGCCTGCCTGTCCTTGACCGACACAACAGTTAGCTCGCTGCTCAGGTCTATTGTATTTCCTTCTTTCTCCTGTGAAGGAAAAAAAAATTACAATTAGATAAACATGCACACACTTTAACACATACATTCACATACATACACGCAATCAGAGGGCTATATACCCACCCATGACCCCACCCTTAAAATAAACTTTCACATTTCAAAAGTATAAAATTTTAAATAAAATATGCCTCTGTAATAAAATAGGATTAAATTTATGTTTAGGCTATTTCTTTCCTACCAAACATCACATTTTTTGCTTTCCTAATTTTACATGCATTGAAGAGGGTTAAAGACTCCTCAGAAACCCTAGCACCTCAATTTACTAAAATCTGTTAACGTATAAATATATGCATTTATTTATTATTCTTATTTACATATCAAATAAATGGACAAATGAACATATATTATCAGTGTCTATTATTTAAGAAAATAGGCAATTTTTTTTTTTAAATTGTCCCTCACCGTTTTGTAATCAAGCAACATTTCTTTAAAGGCCATGAAGTCACTGAAGGTCAGCAAGATTTCAAAAATCTCTCCTTCTAATTCTTCCTTTCTCTCCCTAATAGAAAATGTACATAGTTACAAGACATAAACAAAAACAACAATGTGTTGTCTGTAATATGCTACCACAAAAAAAAAAAGTAACAAGTACCTGAACTTAAAGGTAACTAATAATAGGCAAGTAAATTATCAGCAGAAGTGGGCATGGTTTCCATTTGGGGAAGTCAAGCTACCACAATGTGCCACCATGTTCTAGAAAAACTGTACTTATATTTTTATATAATACAGACGTTACTACAAAAAAAGGAGATGATTTCGTCTTACGCGTCATGCATGTTAACCAATGACCTAAATTCTGCCAAGTCACTGGTTTTCCTGCCTAGCTCAGGCAATCCATTCCATGCTCTAATAGCACTAGGGAACAAAGAGCATTTATACAAATTTGTCCTAGCAAATGGAACATTTTATAGGACAAACTCTCATTTATGCACTACGCAAGATAGCAGGGTTACTGTCCAGGGCTTTTGTAAGAGAGGATTTGAGCCTCTCAAGCCCCCACTCAAATGGAGTTTGATGATGAGGAGGACTGCATTGCCCTAAATACCATTTAACTTAACTATGTAATCCTAGACACTACCACCATGTTCTAAATTATACCACACTCTGCCAACATGCATTTGATACTTAATTATAGTACCCAAACAATTATCTTTATTTAGATAAGTTACAACTATCTCCCATGAACTATGCAATAGAGTCACAAGTTCTTACTGCAGTTGTTGTGTAAAGTCTGACATAGAAAAATTTGCTAAGCGTTTTTTGAGCTCTGCCTCAAGGTAAGACTCAATGATTGTAATCTGAAATGGAAGTGAGAAAAAAACAACTAAAAACTAGCAGATAAAGCTTATTCCATAAGTTGATTAAACAACACAAACACAAAAGTAACTTTACCCAAAAAATCATAGCAATACAAATAAACTAAACAGTATTCAGTACTTACCAGACAGACATACTACATGTATTGAATACTAACATATTCCTTGTGTATAACATACTACATGTATTGAATACTAACATATTCCTTGTGTATTACATA
>JADKLZ010000167.1:1259658-1284895 GCA_021533235.1 Biomphalaria straminea
AGCCACACCTTCATGGAGGACCTCAGGACAGTGGACACCAGGTGGGAGGAGGCTTCAGACGTTGCGAATGACATCTTGGTTGGAGACATCTTGCTGCCCAATGCGCAGGAGGACCTAAGTCTAATATTTTCTTTATTCTCTTTATTTTAATAAAAGTTAATGACCATGATGTAACACTATCACTATATCAGTGCAGCAGTTTTTCTGTTATTTTACAGCATCACAGTTGTCATGACTAGTCTTTATTCTTGTTTACCAAACTGTACAATATGTTGTTTTTTTGGATGGCTTTGTAGTTTTGAGGTATGCACCTTGATAGTCCTGGACTCATACCCTTCCATTCCCCATCGTCCTCTGGGAGGTTTGGACTAGAAACATCAGAAAAATGTAAAACGTTTTAAAAACTTTTGTGAGACTACTCATGGTATATAGACAGATTGAAGTTCAAGGTCTTTTTGGCTAAAATGGTTTTCTTTTTTTTTCATTGATTAATAAAGAAATGTAATATAAAACAAAGTAGCCATCAAGGATGAGAGAACAATCTTTAAGTTCTTCAACAGTTAATTTTTATTTGGGTCACAAAGATATGCTAACTCTCAGACTAGGCCCCTCTGTGGCATGCCAACCATAGTGAAGGATTTCAATGAACCAGGAGCCATGACCACTGAGGCACTTAAAAAAAATGAAGAACTAAAGCTGTGAACTGTAAGAATTTAAATGCATCGACTTTTGATGTAGCATTCATAGTGTTATCATATTACAACAAAAAGAAATGGATGTTAAGAAACTTTCATTTCATGTGATGTCTCTACAAAATCTGTTCACTGAGTCCCCCCACCTCTACGTTGGCTCCAACTGCCCCTCTCCTGAATCCACTAGTGCCTTGAACATCAGCGACTATTTGAGATGCATGCCACTGACAACATGGCTATATAACGACATTGAAACAAACTCTAAGAGCGAGCATTTAGAATACAGATAGTTCTAGATCATGGAATTGGTTGCCTGAATCAGCTAGGAAAATCAATGACTTGGCAATAAGAAACAGGCACAATGACTATGTGTTCTTTGAAGAACTTCTGTAAGCAATACATAAAATAGCTTATTTAATGGAAATAATTGCACATTTAGAGCGACATCATTCAACACTAATATTTACTTCCCTTTTTTATATATATCAAATAAAATTAATCATCTGACCCTTAAGTTGACATTGGTCGTAGGGGTGCTGTGACAATTGGCTTAATCCCTCACTTTTCCTGGTCAGCAGCTGTTCCTAGCAGAATATCAAGAGAGAGGCCGGTCCAATCTTTTGCATTGACCAGCCAACTTTTCTTTGGACTATCCTTTCTTCATGCTCCTTCCACTTTACCTTGAAGGATGACTTTGGACAGTGAGTCCTGTCTTACAATATGACCAAACCAGCTTTCGTCTCTTCACAATAGTTCCTCCTGCTTACAGTGTTCACTAGTTAAAGTAGAAGCTCATTTGTTTTCTTTTCTTGGTATCTGATACCAATCATTTTTTTGTAGCATTTACTCCAAAGGCTTGAATTCCTCAGTTGTACAGCTTTCACAACCATCTATAATGTAGATCTAGCCTAGAAGTAGGCCTACACTCAGTAAATAGACCACTAGCGAAGAATGCTGTTTTGATCCTACTGGAAAGCTGATGTCACTCGATCTTTCAGATTGTCCACAGTTCACTTATTAATTAATTAAATAGGTAATTTGTTTGTTTGTTTTTTTTTAATTTATCCTTGTTTTGTTAGAGACAATGAATTTCTTAATTTTTTCAAGCATATAACCCGCGGGTTTTACTAAATGTATTTTAGGCTACTCATAAAAATAACAAATTACGGACATACTACAGATACGAAACCAAATACTACAAATATGACTGTATTACACACGCGTGTTGCACTCTAGAATGTATCACTCAACTGAAGAACGATTGCCACGGATTGCGTCTAGAAGGACAAACGTAGGCCTATCTGATGAACAACTTTATGTTCCAGTAGGATATGGCAGGTAACGCTTTGCAAATGCGGGATATACAAATATACATATAAGGGAACGGGTTGTACGTTTTTTTGTTGTTTTTTTTTTAATTTGTTCGGTGTGTGCGGGTTATACATGTACTAGTCGACCGGCGGCATATCATACGCCGCTATTTTCCAAGGCAGGCCTTAGGCACTGCAACATATGTGACCACAGTGGGTATCGCACTTTCTTTGGACCCGTGCTTATTTTTAGGTGTATAAATTATTAAATTGAACCATTTTATAAAACATAACAGATTTCCCGCGGCCTCTATTGATTGACCAGGAGCCCCCTGGAAATCTCCTGAAATGTTATTAAATGCTATGCCGCCGGTCGAAAAAGTCCTGGAAATTTCCGGACATTATTAAAATCTTTTTAAAGTAAAAAAAAAATGCTATGCTATTTTGTGAATGAAAATAGTGCGGATTTGGATATATTATTTCCCATTCACAACTTGTGGCGCCATGGGATCTTCCCAATTGCTTGATATAAGTAAAGCGAATGCTTGAATTCATGAATGAAAAATACTATGAATAGAGTAAAAAAAAAAATGGCTAATTGACCTTAATTTACGCGATATTAAGAATATAGCTGCACTCATGTAACAATGGTTTAGAAAAACAAATTTGAATGTTAATTTGATTAAATGGACTATAATTAGTAGGCTATGTTCATGTTCAAAATCATAAAACTATATTTGCGAAGAGTAGTTCTATAATCTTCTTAGAGTTGAATTCAAGTTTTACTATTTAGATCTAGATCTAGATCTAGGAATAGAGAGATAAGTTACCTTTCGTAATCATGTCTAATGAACGAATTTACGTAATTAAAGTACTTTCTAAAGTTAAACCTGAAAGTATACTCTATCTGTGTATTGTTGTTCTAGTTTCAATAGTCTAACGACACAATAATCTGGAAATACTTTTAATAATATGACAATAATCTGAGAAGAAGAGAATTATGTAAACACCACTTTCATTCACACCGCGTGCGTGCGCCATGGGATCTTCCCCTTACTTATTTATCTCTTGAACCTTTGAACTTTGAGGAGAAGAGAATTATATAAACCCATAGACATATATATATAGACTGGCAGATGAAGAACAAATTATTCCACATTCATTCACAAAATAGCGTTGCGCCGCATGCTATGCTATTTTGTGAATGAAATAGTGCGGATTGGGTCCATTCACACCGTGGTGCGTACGCCAGGGGATCTTACCTATTTACTCGTTGTTGTTGTCTGACCTAATTCTTTGTGGATTATATATATAGATGCGCGATAGACTTATCTGCGCGAAAAAATACAGTAATTGTGCAAAATTTTAACTTGATCCGAGAATGGGAATTGGGATTGCTTTTTTTTGTGACGGTATAAGCACCGGTACGGCGTACCGGCAATATTTATTTATTTATTTATTTTTAAAAAAAAAAAAAAGCACTGGGAAGTGGTAGAAAGACGAGTGAGTTGAAATAAATTATAAGCTTTGTAATAAGTAGGCCTAATGTTCTCCTTCCAAACCTTGTGGTCTATAGGGCAGATGATGTAAAGGTCATCTGGCCTACGAATAACGAGGGTGTCATGTGGCCAGCACATCGACCAACCACCATATTAGATCTATTACTTTTCCCCAACTAATGTCAGGTACCCATTCGAGATGGGTGCGGACTTGGAGGCGCTCAAAGATCTCGAAATTAAAAACTCCAGTCTAAACTGTGTAATAAGATACGTTTTAATTATGTGAAGTAGGCTAAAATTATTTTTGATCTAACTCATATAGATCTAGATCTATAACTTAATTCTAGATTCTAGATCTATATAGACTATCGATCTAACACTTATAGGGTGCTAAATATTATATAAGATAAAGATATTTAAAACTATTTAAAATTTTTAATTATGGTTACGAAACAGAATGTGATCTATAAATTTGTTGCAGCTCGTAACTACGCACGCTAATTGTCTGCTAGATAAAATTGATCTATTAATTCGTAGATACCGGAATATGACAAATTCTAATCTGCATTTTAAAATTCAGCCTGTTGAAACCTGGCACATTGTTTAGAAATGGCTGCCGGCGAAAGAGTTCCAAGCCCAACAGACAAAGCTCTTGTATGTTACATTTAGATCTTGATCTAGAGCTCTTACGTCTTATGCCTATGTGCATACATGCAAACACCTAGACATAGTAACACAGTTGTATAAGATTTACAAATAAAGATATTTTAAGAATGATATCTCAATTGATTTTTAAAAAAATGAAATGGGAAACTTAGGAAATACCAAATCAAATGCCTGAAATGGTTATCATAAATATGAATTATGATATTGATTTATTTAAATAATTGATATCCATGATTCCATGATAATGATAATCATAATGATGCGTAAACACAATAATTTAGATTTAGAATGAATAATTATCTTTATGAAAAAAAGAACATGGATCTAGAAGAGAATTATTTCAATAATGATTTGAATAATGGAATATAGAATAATTCAATAATAGAACCTAATTTCTTGATAACAATTTCTAGATAAGTATCTAGATCTAGACTCTAGTATAAATGTATCAATGAGGTACAACTGATCTCATCAATGCAATACAATAACAAAACACTTATCTGCAAATTGAGAACTTATAAAAATGTCAGGCAACATTCATCCTTGACAACCAACACACTATTCTTTAGTAATGAGATGGAAAGTAGTGGTGACACTTGCCCTTTTCCCATTATGGCATTAATCTTAGACAGCACTGCCTACTTCTAATTTCCTTCCCTTTTACACCAGTGAAGTTTTCTTTTTCTGCCCTGATGGCCAATAACAGTGGACAAATATGTTAACTGAAAGTTTATAAATTGTGTGTTTACTGTTTGTCTTTCTTATTTGTAGCTGACGAAGGCCTTGTTGTCTGAACTTTGTTTTTTACTTTTGTCCAGGAGGGTATCCCATATTTTGTTGTATTTTCTTTACAGTTGTTCACCCCTGCAGCAGTAATCCTTTTATTTTACAGTGATGGGATTATTGCCAGTCTACTGGATTCTTGCTTACCAAATACAACAATTTTACCTTTACATATCCCTTAGTCTGTTGGACACTTGGGGCACCAAGCAAGACTTGTTGACTTTCTTTCTCCATTCCTCCCTGTCTTTTGCCTTGTTTAAAACCTCTTTCAATGGTAGGCTATTGACAATTTATTTTTATTTTTCTTACTTACACTCACCCTGCAAGGGTGACTACCACATGCCATAGGCAATCTTTTTTTTTTGGCAATAAGATCCACATGGTGTAATATAGGTGCCAACTCCCTAAGCATTATAAAGATCAACTCATTTGCCATTTTTTTATTATTATTATAGCTTTTATATAGCGCTACTTTCATGATTATAGCATGCTCAGAGCACTTTGGTCCAATCTCATTTGTGGACCAGTGGGGGGAGGGGGTATCTAGGAGTTGGTTTCCCGTGCTGCCTTTGGGCGCTCAGTAAACACAACTCTGCCCGAGTCGGGTGTCGAACCTCAAGCCCCCTTCTAGGTAGCCAAGCAAGCCAAGCTCAAGCCGCACTTAGCCTCTCGACCACGCTTCCCTCGCTGGCAAGAGGAAAGGAGCTATGCAAATGTGGGACATTTTATATGCTCTCACAAAGGCTACAGAACACACATTGAAGGCCCAAAGAAAAGCCCTTGTAACAGACAGATGCAGAAGATGCAAAGAAAACTTAAAATAGACCCAGACATCAATGTACACATTTCATCACTTAAAAATCATATTCTTTTGAAGGAAACCTCAATTTGTATGATCTTGATAGTAAATTGATATAAATTTATACTTATTTTTTTGTGACTAGACCATCGTTGAAGAGTTGTACAATTTTCGAGACCATTACATTGAAAGTCATGGGATGGAAAAAGCCGGGAATAAAGAGAAAGATGTTCAAAATAAAATGAATGAAAGTTTGGCACAGTTAGAAGAAGTCAAAGGTTTGTAAACAAACTACATTTATTTTCTTATTATTAAAATATTAACTCATTGCATTTTATTTTTTTCTTGCAAATGCTATCCCATTCATCTATAAACAAATATTGCCAAAGTCCATCATGAAGTAGGGGTTGGGGCTGAACATCAGAACACAAAATGAACATTTAATTGAGCGTGTGCAAAGACTGTGTCAAAAAGATAAGGGCAAACTAGATAACTGAACATCTGTGTTTTTTATGTTGTATTGTATATTGAGGCTTGTACATAATAAAATAAGTGTATCTATAGTATAGCATTTCTAAATAAAATATCTATAAAATAGATACCTCTGCGAAAATGTTTAAGACTTTTGAAAAATCATTTTTAAATAAAGAGAAATTTAAGCTAAGTATTCATATATTAATAGGATGGCCAGTATTCATATGTTCATAGGATGGCCAGTATTCATATGTTCATAGGATGGCCATAATCATATGTTCATAGGATGGCCAGTATTCATATGTTGATAGGATGGCCAGTATTCATATGTTCATAGGATGGCCAGTATTCATATGTTCATAGGATGGCCACTGGAGAGAAAACCATACATAAGCTGACCATGTTTTAATGTTTAAATAAGTTTTTTTTTCACTGCTGGGTCACCACACATTATCTATTAACCATATCTTGACATTCCTTTCTCTTTTGCCAAAATGAGAGTCTCTTTCATTGACAAGCCCAAAAATCACATAGATAAAAGCAAATTCCTTGTTCCATATGGTAGGACACATTTGTTCAAATAATCCTTCTTCCCTAGTGCTTCTTTTTTGAAGTAGCGTCTGTATTTTATAAAGTAAATGTGATGTCCTCCTCTCACTTCCTCCATAGGGCTTTCCCTGGCATGTTCCTTGCATAAAAGTCTTTGGGAGCCCTGAAAATCTTGTGATATAGCTTAGCTTGCTTTATTTTACATTAAAAGGGGAATTTCTCTATAGAGATAATGGTTGGAAGGTTATTATTTTTATGCTTGAGTAACTTGCTATTTTTGTTTTTCTATCAGGAGACCTAAAAAACAAAGCACAGTATCAATTACTCCGAGGGAAGATCTTAAATATCACATCCAAATATAATCAGGAAGCTGAGGAGTCGTTGAGCAAAGCTGTGAAATTAGATCCTCGACTCGTTGAAGCATGGAATCACTTGGGGGAGTGCTACTGGAAGAAAGAAGATATTTCTGCTGCCAAAAATTGTTTTACTGGTGCTTTAAACCATGTAAGAAATTTTGCTTTAAATAGATTTGATTTGATTTTGATTTTATGGTACATTTGCACAATTTAGGCCATGTTGTGCCCTTAGATTTAGAAAGCTGCCAGTATTAGTTTTTTAAAGTGCTGAAATTGTCCTTTATAATTTGTAGGTATTTTATCTTTTTTTTTCATTACTGGTGCTTTTAAATTTTCATTGTAAATATTTCCAGTTAAAGAATAAAGTCTCACTGAGGAATCTTTCAATGGTGCTAAGACAATTGAGTGGATCGCCAAGAGAAAAAATCAAGTTGATTGAAGAGAGTGTAGAGAGAGCCAAGGAGGCTGTGCATCTTGATATTACTGATGGGACTTCTTGGTGTAAGTCACTTTTTGTTTATTAGTTAACTTATCAACTCTTTCTCTCCTAACTGACAATACCAACATTGTTTCCACCAGAATGTGGTAAATAATTACGGAAAGAAAGAGTTAAACCAAATTCTTCTTATCTTTGTAAAGATGACTTATTTTTGAATCTCTTATAACTTAATAATGTTATTGTATTTACTAGTTTACAAGTCATACAAATCTGGAGTGTCAACAAAACATTTAATCTTCTCTGTAGCAACCTGTAGAAAACAATGTTTTTGTAACACATTCTGAGCTCTATCAATGTCTGTACTTTTATTTTTCAGTAATTCTAGGCAATGCTTACTTGTGTCAGTTCTTTACTGCTGGTCAGAATCCCAAAGTTTTGAAACAGTGTATGCAAGCTTATTTACAAGCAGTAAGTCATAGTTCTTGACTTGTAGATATCTACTAGAGAAACTCAGATTTAGCTTGCTATAAGTTGGTCCTGACTTGTTTAAAGATTTCCACCCTTAAGTTTCTTGTCTCAATTGTAGTAGTTATTAGAAAGTAAAAAAGTAAAGTTGCCCTTTCAGACCTTGAGGTCTATAGGGCAGATGATGTAAAGGTCATCTGATTCTGTGGCCTACGGTTAACGAGGGTGTCATGTGGCCAGCACAACGACCAACCGCCTTTACTTTTCCCTAACTAATGTCAGGTACCCATTAGAGCTGGGTGGACTCGAGGGCGCCTGAAAATCCCGAAATAAAAATCCCAGTCTTCACCAGGATTCGAACCCGGGACCTACAGTATGGAAGCCAAGCGCTTTACCACTCAGCCACCGCGCCCTCACCTTACCTTTTAAAAATATGTTGAGTTGTTTTGTTTTTCTTTTAAAAAGATAAAAACAGAATGAAAAGTAACTACATAAATGAGTTCGACATGGTCAAAATAGTGCTGATGTAACATAATACATTCCACTGTCTTGATAGAAAAGTTGAAAAATCAATTGAGTTGTTATTAGTCCCATAAGGTCAAGTCGTATGTAAAAAATATTATGTTCATTGATAATGAGTGCCTAAAGGCAGCACAGAAAAACCTCCCAGATACACCCCCTCCCCCACTGGTCCACAAATGAGATTGGACCATAGCGCTATGAGCATGCTATAAGCATGAAAGTAGCACTATATAAAGCTATAATTATTATTATTATAAAAGCTGTGCAATTTTTATGACTGCTTATATAGGCTAGGACAAAAAGTATTGAATAATGGGGAGAAACTCAAGATATCTACTTTTTTTTTTTAATTACCTACTTTTTAAAAAATGTAAGCCCTCAATCATGCTTTCATTTAAAATACATTTATTACTCTGTATGTTAGGAAAAAGATAGTGTGGCAAGAGGCAACCCAGACCTACACTTCAACAGAGCTGTGGTAATTATTTAGTTTTAGGTTTGGGGATTAAATAATCTATTAATAAAATGGCTAATTGTTGTTTTTTATTTAAAGATCAAAGACTCATATGTGTTAGTATAAACCTAAATTAATTCTGCATTTACATAGCAGTGCACTGTATTACTAAGGTGCTGTGATATTGTTATTCAGGCGTATCAATATCAAGAAGAATTTCAAAAAGCTCTTGATGGATATTGGACAGCGTCTCAATTAGATCCCAGTTGGTCAGAGGCCACGACTAAAGAAGCAGAGCTTGTACAGTATTTGAGTGATTGTCAGACGTTAACAGAATCTAAGGTACATTTTTTTTTTAAACTTAAATTTAGTTGTTTTTTTTACAATCGAATTAACAATCAAAAATCTTTAAAAAAAAAATTATTTGGTCAATTGTAACCTTCAAGGTACCTAAAAAAAAGAAAAGCAATTGAGGTTATTATTTCAAAGATGGTTGCCTGGTTGTGTGGTAAGGGCTCTGGACTGTCATTTTGTGGTCACGAGGGTCCAGGTTTCGTACCCTGCCCACTGCCATCCCCTGACGTCCTGCTGAAGGTTTGGGCTAGGATGTAATTTTTTTTAAAGTATTAAGTAATCTTGCTTTCTTTGCATATATTGAAGACCATGCACAAAAGTAAGCAAATAATTGTTGAAGAGCAATGATATCCATTTAGGATACTGCAATTGATTCTCACTTTTTTTTTTTGTAATACTTTGATTGTAAAAGGTTCAACCATCTTCTGTTTTGTTATTATCATGACTAAATTTCCCTTAAACTCTAGTAACACTTATCTTGATGTATTTCAAATTGAATCTAACTTGAGCACAGGAATTTACTTAGACATAAATTTTGAACATTTAACAATTCCTTGATGTTGCTATTTTTTGTTTCTAGGGAAAAATTAAAGCCAAAAAACTGGACACTTTTATAAAACAGCTGGTTGACCGAGACTTGCCTCAATACAAAACTGTCCAGTCTACAAACCTAACTGGTCAACATGTCAATCTAAGCCATTGTAAACTTTTAGAACTTCAGCCCAAAGTCAACGAAGGAAAAATCATTGTTGGGAAAGTGGTGTGTACTGTGAACTCCAGTAACCCTGTGCCATTGTAAGTAGACATCTAGTTATCTCCCATTGAAAAATAAATGGCATCTTTATTTTACTTTTAACATGCACATTATATCTCAAAAACTTCAAATTGTTAAATTGTTTTCACAAAGATAATTCATACAATTATTAATTAGTGATGTAAAAACATGTTTTCTTTAATATACACTTATTGGCCTCACTGAATGTAAACACACTGGTCACTTGTTTCAGCACTTGCTGCATTGTTGATGAAGACCAAACCTGTATGTGTGTGACTATTTATAATTTGTCCCTGGGAGCGGGAATGAAGATTGGAGACCTGCTAGCTATACCTGAGCCAATGTTTAACCAAATCAAAATCTTACATAAAGGGAAGGTAAGTTTGTATTGCGTTCTATTTTAAACCTAATAAGTTTGTATTGTGTTCTATTTTAAACCTAATAAGTTTGTATTGTGTTTATTTTAAACCTAATAAGTTTGTATTGCGTTCTATTTTAAACATAACAAGTCCTGTGACCAAAACAAAATTAAGACGCAGTTCTTTAATTGAAGTTTTTCATGTGATGTTTATGCCAATGTCATGAGCTGAAAACTACTTTAAAAAAATTGGAATTTTACTTTAAAAGTTTATGTATGTGATATTACTTAATTGTCCAGTACCGGTATCTTCAATATTTGATGAATGATCTTATCATAAAGATAGATACATAGTTTTTAAAGTGTACAGCTCATTGACTGTAATATTTAAATATTTTTTGAAACAAATATTTCACATTTTCCTTATGTCCTCAGGAAATCAGTTTTTCTGGCATTCGAGTTGATGCGCCAAGGTTACTTGTAGTCAATGGGCGGAAACTAGGAGTCAATAAAGAAGCACTTCCTGTGTTATCAGTGAGTAATGTATCGGAATGAACTGCAGACTAAGAGACATCATATAGTCCAATGCCTCATCTTATGAATAACATATCTACATAAAGTGTACATTAAATTGTAAATAAACTCAACTTCATATAACAAACATACATTAAAACTGGGTTATTGTTCTTTGTACAATTTTGTTTAATGTAATTGTTTCACAATCTGATGTAAAGCTTAAGATGATGAGAAGCATTAAAATAGAATAACCAAAAGATTTATTTGCACTTAAAAAGATGTATTTGTGCAGACCCATAATAGTTTTTTGAACAAGATATAAATATATAAACATGGTTCACAGCGTATGTTAATTATAAATAAAATGTTTCACAAGAGCAGAAATCACATCAAGGGAAAACTGGACAAAAAAAAAATTTAGAAGGGAAAAATGCGATGTTCCATTCATATAATTTTAAGTAGGTTAAGTTAAGGTATTTAGTTAATTTTTCAAGATAAAGATTGAGCTCACAAACAAATGAGTAACTTTTGAGTCCCTGTGTAAATATATATATTGGAGGGAATTCTTTTAGTGTAACAAAATTAATTTAAGTCTTAACAGGTTTCTCTGTATATATAAATATATATATATATATTTATAAAATATATAAGAAGAGCTAAAAAGAGACATTTAGAACTATTCAAGTACATACGAGGCAACATGTATGAATGTCAATGTTTCAAGCATGTATGATGAGACTGACAATATTTACTTTCAAAACAAGTGAAAATCAATTTCATAGAAAAAAAAATTATCACAAGAATTCAGTAAAATAATTTTAGCATAAAAATTTGGTCCAGTAATTAAATATCCATCTACTTTATTTCATCAACCTGTAAAAACCTCTTGAAAAGCCGATGAAACAAGTCACAGGACAACACACAAAGTAAAACTGTCATGGTATTGTGTAGCTAAACAATTGAAAGTGTTAAACTTTTATACCAAGCTCCTTCAACAAGTCTGTAGCTTCTTTTCTGGCCTGTAAGAAGATAAAACAACAACTAGTCAATGGGTACATTATCAGTTTCAGACAAATTTAATTATGTCAAGATTTATCAATTACTAAAAAAAAAAGTGCTAAACAATGTAGGACTGCAGTTCTGATGTAATGGAATCACTTTAGCTTTACTTGGAAAGAATTCAAGACATTAACTTCACTTTAGCCTGATGTAACAGTTGGATTGGATATTGGTTCATAGACAGCTGTTGCTTTTACCCACTAACTAGAACAAGTAAATAGTAGTTCTTTCAACTTGTTACATATGACACAATGCTACATTCAAGTTTGTACTTGCACTGCAGCTGTGAAGAGACATTTTACTTTTTTTTTTAGTGGATGTGTTTTTTGAAAAAAACTCAATCACTAGCAGAGGTTGAGAATAAATCTTCTAGAATGAATCCCCCATAAGGCTTGGATTGATTTCAGATTGCAGGAGGATTAAGTCTACTAGGGGATCAAAAGGGGAGGGGTAAGTCAAAATCTTTTTATTTGTTGCTCATATTCAGCCACAAAAACAGAAAAAACAGTATTGGCCCCATAGACTTGCCTTTGAGAAAACAGAAATTTTGATTACAGCATTTTAATAAGAGATATTGAACAAAATGGTTATTTTTACTGTTAAACTGCCCAATCAATGACAGTACTAATTAATAATAAAAAAAAAATAGCCTGATAATATCAACCCTGTCTTAGTTTTTTTTTGTTTTCTATCAACGAGCCTAAAGCCTAAATTAAAGAGGAATGTACCAATATAAAAATTAACATTTTGTCATCATCAAGATGTACATAGATGTCTATTTCTAAGCGCTGGTTATGAATGTGTTGTATGTCTTCTTTTCGTGTGTGAATGTTATTAGTATGTGCATCTATATCGTAAATCTATGTTGTGGTTGTACATTATTTACGCTGAGGTTGTCAATTATAGTCAAAACAAATTTCCATTTGTTTGGATCAATAAAGTTATCTTATCTTAAAGTGGAATGTACATCAGAGGATATTCATCTTCTATCTCATCTAATCAGTTTGAATTACACTCTTCGTATCTCTCTAAATTTGAAAGGACAGGGGTCTATGAAAGGAATATAATTAATTATACCAATTAGCCATATTGCTATGAAAGGGTAGATTAGAAATAGCCATATTGCAATGAGGGGGTAGATGAGTTTACCATATTGCTATCAGAGGGCATATTAAAATTAGCCATGTTGCTATGAGAGGGCATATTACTGCAGTGAACTTGAATTTTCAGTCACATTGGTAAAAAAAAATCAATAGAATATCTTCTAAAATATAAAGTAGAATGTAAGGAGTATGTATGTATGTTCCGCTTAGAAATCAAAACCATTTGACCAATCTTGATATAAAACTTGGCATAAATGGTTCTTAAATCATGGCAGAGACCGTAGTATATTTTAATGTCCCTCCCATAACTGGAAGGCCCTTAAATTAAAAAAATACCCAAATATATCTCTATTAAAGAACAAAAATTTTTAACAAATCCAGTAAACCTATTTTCACAGTATTTTATATGTCTGCTTGTTGTACTCAATAATAACAATCCGTGTTACATTCTAAGCTTTATTTCACTGAATGACAAACAACTACACACATAGTAGAAATCACATCACGAAATAAGGTCAGTACACAGGATAACAAATGTAAACAAACACTAAGGGGTGACAATCCAAATAAGCAAATTCACAACACCGCTAAACTGGTAAACCCATTTTCATCACTCTTACTTTCATTTACGTGGCAAAATAAAAAAAATGTAAAGGGATGTTCTCCATTATTGACATAGATCTAAATCCAATCCAATCATAGATCAGTAATACCCAAACTAAGGCCCGCAGGCAGTGGGTTAAAGCCCTGCCTGCTCCTATCTCCCATCATCCTGGGGGAGATTTCAACTAGGAAGTAAATTATCTTCAACTCTGAAGGAACATCCAAATCATGTAAAACATTTGACAAAGATGTTGGCAGTATATTAGTTCAATAATCTATTTCAAAACTTTGTCATAGAGGACAGTTTTTATTTTATCACTTCTCTTAGTGGATACATTTAACAAGGAACAAAATCTGCGTCAAGTTTATATATAAAATATATATATAAATATAGAACGGTTGTCTGATCATATGGTAAACACTCTTTAGAGTTTTCTCTTTGAAGTCTTAGGCTAAAACCCTGCTATCCTGAAAGAGGGTTTGGCTAGGAAATTCTAATCTTTATTTCTGAAGGAACATCTACAAAGCTTAGATAGACATATAGACAGAAGTATTGTGAGAAAGACCCTAGACAAATATGTGCATTAGAAATTTAACTGTTTAACATTCTGTGGCATTTTACAAGTCTACAGATATCTTTTCCCTTTGCAACTTCTTGTGTGACTAAAGAGGCCAATCCTTGATACACAGCTGCAGCCATGGGCACCGTTGCACTTTGACCCTTCTTTACTGACATGGAAATAGAATCAAACCTTAGTGTCATCTGTTGTCTTGTCTTCATGTTCCAAAGCTTTCAACAAATACTTTTTGGCAGTTTCCTTGTCTTTAAGTCTCATGTATGTCTTGCCTAATAACACTTTATTTTGGTTGTAGAAATCTGGCTCAGCTGTGAAAACACAAGAAAACTATAAGAATTCATTGATAAAATACACATTAAAGAATAGCTTTTTGACAGTTGTAAATGGATTTGATGACTACCGTCAACAAATGCAGACTTTAAAAAAAAACTGTATGGCTCTATGTTATGATGTGAATTCTTGAGCTAAAATAGAGATGTAGACTAGATTGGACTCATGCTTAGCTGTGTTTTGCAGAAAGCATTCTCACATGTCATATGGTTAAATGGTCCTGATGGATTGTAAGTCAGCAGCATAAAAGACTTTTTATAACCTAAACAAAGGTTACATGACATTGACATGGCTAGTGTAATTGATCCAAGTCAGTATAATATACACATAATGGCTAGGCTAAGTATTACATGAAGACTAAACTAGGCAATGGCCAGACTAAACTAGGCAATGGCCAGACTAAACTAGGCAATGGCCAGACTCACCTTCTTCAGCTTTAATGAAATACTCCAAGGCCTGAAGGGAAAATATTTTAATGTTTAGTTACTGGAAATGTTTATTATTTTTTCTACATTTTTTTTTTCTTCAATAAGAAAAAATTCTATAACAAAATTTGATTTTATAAGCAATTTTTTAAATAATTTTTTGATAGTATTCAAAGTACAGTTATTTCCTTTGGTTTTTCCATTTTCAAGGTCAAAGTCAAAATGTGTTTTACAAGTTTCAGAAAGTGCTACAAAGATGAGTCAGATGTCCAAATGGTTCGAGACTTCGTCCCTTTAATGAACCATGTGACCAGAGAAAGGCTTTTATCTCATGGCCAGGATGAGAGATTGGCTCTTCACCGACCCCTCTGTCTGGAGACCCCCTGCAACTAGGTGATCAAGAATCACACCCGTTTGGTCGTAGGACACAGCTCCTTGAGCCCGCACGAGTGCCCCCTCCCGTGCGAGGCCGGAGGCCGAGCCCACGGGGGGGCCCTCCATATGCCTATACTGTCCCACCGAACCCGTGCGAGGGTCCATCACCACCCGTATGGCCCCCGTTAGGGAACAGGTCGGTGGGGGTTTCAGACTGGTTAGCGAGCCTTTCTTACATCCCTACCACGTGTAATGTACCCTCTCTCGAGGATACGTGTGGTAGCTCACTGAGAGCTATGTGTGCTACCATTCTTCGCCTATCCACTTCCCTAGATGGACGTTTCCACGGAGGCGCCAGGCTGAGGCGATGGTAGCCGATATCCTCCGCTACAAAGATGAAGATTATTACGTCCCAGTCCCAGTTCAAACCTCCTGAAGGACAACAGGGTTCAATCTTGAGACCATTCTGAAGACAGTCTGAAGTGCATACCACATGACCTAGTGGGCACAGACTGAAGAACACACATGTTTGTTTTTCTTTAGTTTTGTTTCAATTCTCATGTCATTGAGCTGCTTCATATTTTTGTAGGAAAGAAACATTGAAGAATGGATACGGTACTTTTTAAAGGGGCTTTGTCTGTGCATGGATCAAAGGTTTGGAACTCACTCCCCATTGATCTCAGACAGACAACATGCTACACTACATTCAAGAAGAACATTAAGATCTATATGTTTAAAACTTTTTTAGATTAGTTTGTCATTTTAGCTCTTGTGTTTATGTTTGTAATGTTATTACAGCGGCTTGAGCCTATATTTTGTTTGTTAACAGCGCTTTATAAATAAAATTATTACTATTATTAAGATAAGCACAGTTATGTAGGAATGGAACTAGACCTTGTGGATTTAAAGGGTGTTATGTTATGGTTAAAGATTATATTAGTTTAGTTAGTTAGATATATTTTGTGTATAGTTTTAGCAACAGTAAAAGTAGTGACATAGAGAGACAGACTAATGACGCAGTAGACTTAGAGCGACAAGAAGACCAACATGGCGTTAGTTTAGAAGTAGGCTATTGTATGAGTAATAAATAAATAGTTATAAGACTGGACGGATTTCCCAGTATTGATGAATAAAGAGTTATTTATATAGTCGAAAGTGTTGTCAGCTATATTCTATGATAGATGTGTGTGTGGCTTACATAGAATAGCAAATGAAATATAGATATAAACGAAGTCGGAAAAATTAGCCCACAACAAGGGAGATAAGAATCTCACATACAATTTCACTCATACACCACTAGAGTTACCTCATCATATGTTGATGTAGGAGGAGAAGCAAAAATAACGGATGCAACTTTACGCTGGTACCAAGGCATGTCAGCAAACAGGAAACACCTTTAAACATTTACATTACACAAATTAGTTTAAGACATGGTGTCAACATTTTATAAATTAGGCCTTTGTATCTTGATAAAAGCCAAGGTAAACTATATAAATGTTTGTATTAAAAGTACCAGTAATTTTAAAAGTGCTTGAAAAAAAATAAAGGAATCTTTTCATTTTTTTTTAAGTCAAACTCTCTCAATAGAATCATTTTTGAATTACTTACTATGATAAGTATTTTAGACATCACTTTCAGAAAGAAGAAAATTCTAGTTTATCTTCTTATCGTATAAAATACAGATGTTACTTCAAAAAAAGAAGATGATAACATCCTACACATGTCCCTGGGTCAATCTAGTCATGTATGTATGTATCAATGACTTCAAATCCAAAAACAAAATTTAATAAAATACTCAGAAAGACACAAAGGTAAAGGCACATTCTTAGTTCAACATGCTAGGACAAATGTGTACAAATGCTCCTTCTTTCCTAGTGCTATTAGAGCATAGAATGAGTTGCCTGAGCAAGCCAGTCATTAGTTAACATACATTACTAGATGCATAACGTGTAAGACATAATCATCTTCTTTTTTTTTTATGTTTGAAGTAACGTCTGTAATATATAAGATATGACTTAAATTCTGCCAAGTCATTGGTTTTCCTGGCTGTCTGAGGCAGACCATCCCATGCTCTAATTCTAAAGAGTAGGAGTATTTGTACAAATTTATCCTACTTTATAAACAATTGCTAGTATTTAAACAAAAACAACTAAACCCTACCAGTATCCTAGACAGTGTAATGTTGTTGCATCCTTTGGGTTAAGCTCTATCGCTTTCTGTGAGAAACAATAAATTCTTTTATTCTTCTGTACACAGTAAAATATCTAGACAAATTTTTTTTTTTCCTTTTGGCAATACAAATTCTTACCATAAAATGTTCCTTGACTTTAAATGCATTAGAAATACGTTGTTTGGTGCCTTCATATTCAGCTGTGTAATCTAACAGGATTCCATACCACTACCAATATATGAGTTAAAGAGTTATTTTTTATTTCACATGCTTGAGAAAAAAATATCAGAAAAGATAAAAGTTGAGAAATGACTAAAAAGATTACAATAACTGCATGTGATTTGTTTTTTTACTTTTGTGTGAGTGTGTTATAGAGACAGCTTGCCGCCCAATGCACCAAATGGCGCGGGAGGACCTAAGTCTAAGTAAGTAAGTAAGTGAGTGTGTTAGTTGGAAGGGAGGAAAATTATATATGTCAAAATTCATAAAAGCCTTAAAAAAGCTCATATAGGGATTTCGTTTTACTATAGAATTGAGATGCTACAGAAGGATCCCAGGTATCACAATTAAAGAACACATCACAAACAAAGAGCTTAGAGACAGGGTTACTATGGACCCCATGATGACCTACTAACTAATGTAAAAAAATGCAAACTAAAACTCTATGGCCATTTTACAAAGTCTTGGAGGCTAGCAAAGACCCTCCTTGAAGGAACAGTACCAGGAAAAAAAGAAGAAGCAGACAGGGAAAGCGATGAGAAGACAGCATAATACTATGGACAGGCCTGTCATTGAAAGAGGTTATTTCCAAGGCAAAAGACAGAGAGAAATGGAGAAAGATGATTGACAAATCTTGCCTAGTGCCCCAACAGTCCAATACACTAATGAATAGGTAATGGGTGAAATGTTACAAAATCTTTCTTTTTGTAAATGGTGTCATGTATTGGAGATTTTCACCCATGGCAGACAAGCCATAAATAGATAGATTTTTGATGTATATGGCGTATAATATAGAAGAAGTGTTGATAATCTATACTTTCTTAAAGGTTTATAACTTTAGTACACTTTTTAGTATTGCAAAATCCAATGTTGTAAACCTTTCCATTTATAGCACACAATAAGTTCAGTATGGAGGAAACATTACAAATGACTTATAATAATAAAAAAAGAAGAAAATAAGATGGATTTAAAATTGTGTAATGTGTAACAATATCATCCTGTAAGCTATTACAATACTTGATAACGCCTCTATAATATTATAGTCTATATTCACTATTTTTTTATTGACATTCTTCATCAAGAACTAAAAATTGTATTTCAATATTAACAATGACTTTTCTATTCAACTGACCTTATGACAAGCAAAGTTATTGTTGTCCAGCTCCAAAGCTTTAGAAATATAACCCCATGCTTCATAAATGTATTTCTTTCTCTCATCTCCTTCCCACATCTTCCCTTTCTCAGTTGCTGCCCTTGCCAGCCTCCACAAAATATTGGCGTCATTGGAGTTTTCATGAGCCACTAGTAAATCATAGCAGCCAGGAAAATCTTTCTTCTCATACAGTGTCTCAGATTCATCAATAACTTTCTGGAGTTCTGAAATGAAAAAAAAAACAATAACCAGAATATCAAGAAAAGCTTTTATATAGTAAGACGCTTAGTAGTTTGGTTTGATTAATTAGGTATTTCCTTAGTGATGCGACAGTACATTAAAAAGTTAGAATAGATTAGAGACAGACTAATGGAAGAGAGAGACCTCTAGTAGTAATGCTTAGAAAAGGGTGTGTTTTCTTTAGCTGACAAAATGGACTATGCCCTTCTTTCTGTAATAAATCATTGTGTTCTATATCCTGACAAGATCAACATCTAATCTTTCTACTCAGGACCGGACACAACAGAATGAGACAACACATGTACCGGAAGCTCAAAATTGGAACCAGTGAAATCTGCCCATGTGGAGTGTCACCAGAGAATGCTGACCATGTCCTTTAAAACTGTTCTCTTTACCAAGAGGCCCGAACAAGACACTGGCCCCCAAAACACCCTAATAGAAAGAAAACTATTTGGAGAGCTCCCTAATTTGGAAACCACTGTGCAGTTCATCTCAAATATTGGTCTAGTCATCTGAATGTGCCAACATAAATAAGAGACTGAGGAAGAACAAGAAGAAATTGTATTCTAAAATGCCAGATTAATTTTCTTTTTTTTATTGTTGTTAGAGTGGTCATATTTAGAACTCAAAACTACAAGTAATATCATTTCAAGTAAGTAGACTCAAAATCTGTTCATCAAAAATGCCCCCACTCAAACCAACACCATTCAACCTTTTTAAAATAGTCAAAAAGATTAGCTCTTACCTAAAAATTACACCCAGGGTTTTCATCCTGATTATTATTAAACAACAATAAAATTATCTTATTTTATTAGTGATAGCTCTAACATTACTTCCTTAATATTGTCATCTAGCTCCTTGTATTTTTTTGCAAAGATAAAGCTTATTCCTCAGTTTCAGTATATTCATTTTTCTTTTTTCTAAACAAAAGGGCAACAGAAACTTCTCTTAAAGCATACTTGCAAGCTTACATACTAACTGAACATTATTCCATGGATACCTAATTCAACATATCTTCACATCATTGCAACAATAGATTACAGTTAAACTCTGTGAATTCCAAAAGAAAATAGTTGTTTTGAACTGAAAAAAAAGTAAGGGCAAATCAGTTTTTTGTTTGAGGACCTAGTGAAATTTATATAATGATATAAAAAGGAACAACTTTCAGTATTTAACTCTTTCTCTCCATAATTATTTCCCAAATTCTGATGGAATCAACATTGGTATCATCAGTTAGGAGAGAAATAGTTAAACCATGTGAAATTTATATGGTGACATAAAAAGGAACACATCTTTTAAGTATATAAAGAAAATGCTTACAAATTTCTCAGCTGTCAAGTGCAGGGATACTGGTCTTTTAACTGTAAAGTAGTGAGTGGGCTGTGTCTGATTATAGATGTGACAGACCACACTATACTATAGGGTACACCACACTATACTATAGGGTACACTGTTAGCTTAAATATGATACACTTGAAGTCACACTAAACAGCACTTAACTCAATAATAACTCAATACAAAGAAACACATACAAACAATGTCAACATACACCACACTATACTATAGAGTAAAACAATGTGTAGGAAAGCACTGGAAGAGTAAAAAAAATGTTATTAAAAAAATTATATCAAATATTTAAAACAGGTATAGCAAAACTATAGCATGTAATTGTCAAATTAAAAATTTCAACACCTAGGCCTACCTGTACTTGTTAGTGTTGTAGCTGCCATGACTGGAGGAATCAGAGTTATTGGTAGAGTAATAAAGGCTTTAAAGGATGTGGACCTCTGTTGACAAAATATGTTTATAATATAGCAGAAGAGTAATTGAGATTTGGAGGTTTCCATTAGCTGAAACTAAGCCACAGCTTATGTTCAAACACTGTATTCAGACTAAAATACTTATACATTCTTTAGTACAAAAAAAAAAAAAAAAGCATTCACACAGTTACCTTTAAATTCCAATTAAAAAAAACAAAAAACTACTGTACTGGCAGACTATATAGACTGGTACTGGTAGACTATATAGACTGTACTGGCAGACTATATTTACTCAATTTTGATGTTACATGTTACCTATCCCTTAATCTGTTGACAGTTGGGGCACCAAGCAAGACTTGTCTTCTTCCATTCCTCTCTATCCTTTGCCCTGTTTAGAACCTCTTTCAATGGTAGGCCCGTCCATTCTTTTATGTTGTCCTCCCACTGCTTTCTCTGTTTGCCTCTTCTTCTTTTCCTGGTACTGTTCCTTGGAGGAAGGTCTTTGCGAGCCCCGAAGATCTTGTAATATGGCCATAGATTTTAAGCTTGCGTTTTTTCACAGTAGTTAGGTCATCATGGGGTCCGATCGCTACAATTTTGATATGTTTTACTAAATACGCATACTCTTGGTAGGCTGGTTATCTATATTACACATTCAAAGTCCAAAATAAAATTATCAATGTCATGTTATGTCATTGCTACTATCATTATGTCTCTGTCTTTCAGTCAGAGATGCTATAAAAAAAAAAGAGTAAAGTTAGCTACCACTTTCAGACCTTGGCTCTGTTCCTGTGGCCCATGTTAACTAGAGTGTCAATCATCTTATCTTCTTCTTCTTATCTTATACAATACAGACGTTACTTCAAAAAAGAAGATGATTACGTCCTACGCGTCATGCATTCAGTCATGCATATTAACCAATGACTTAAATTCTGCCAAGTCACTGGATTTCCTGGCTAGCTCAAGCAATCCATTCCATGCTCTAATAGCGCTAGGGTAGAAGGAGCTTTTGTACAAATTAGTCCTAGTATATGGTACGAGGAATGTGCCTTTTTCTTTGTGTCTTTCTGAGTATTTTATTAAATTTTGTTTTTGAATTTGAAGATTATGGTTCAGTGTTTTATGTATAATTGCTACTTTACTTTTGAGTCTTCTGTCCTGAAGGCTTTCTAAATTTAGTTATTTTACTAAAGGTGTTACTCTAGTCAAATGTGATTATTGATTTGTTATGAATCTTCCTGCTCTATTTTGTGTCTGTTCTAGTTTCTTAATGTTTTCTTGAGTTGAGGGGTCCCAAACAGATGATGCATATTCTATTATAGGCCTAACCAAGGTAAAATAACATTTTAGTTTTATGTTCTTGTTTGATTTATAGAAATTTCTTTTAATAAACCCTAATGCTTTGTTTGATTTTTTTATTGTTTCATCAATATGGGGATTCCATGACAGTTTTTCATTTATTATGACACCTAGGTATTTTGCGTTTTTAGTCTGTGTTACTGGTTTACCATGAATAAAATAAGTGGAATTAATTTGTTTTAGTTTTTTTGTTACTCTTAATAACTGACATTTTTCTGGGTGGAAAGACATGCTCCAATTTGATTCCCATTTTTGTAATTCATCTAATTCTCTTTGTAAAATTTCTGTATCTTGTGTTGTTTTTATTGTTCTATATATTATGCAATCGTCTGCGAATAATCTGACTTTTGTTCCTGAACTAATGCAATTTGGTAAATCGTTTATAAATGTAAAATTAATAGTAGTGGTCCTAAGACTGTTCCTTGAGGTACACCTGAGTTTACTGTTATTGGTGTTGATTTAGAGCCATTTATTATTACAGTTTGTTCTCTCCCTATCAGAAAATCTTTAATCCACTGATGCAGTGGACCATCAATGCCAAAGTATTTTAATTTTTTTAGCAAACTATGTTGGTGAGTTTTGTCAAAAGCTTTAGAAAAATCTAGTAAGCTAGCATCTATTTGCTCACTGTTGTCTAAGCCTTTTGAAAAATTATCAATAAGTCCTATTAGTTGCGTTTCACATGATCTATATTTCCTAAAGCCATGTTGGTATGGAGTAGGGATATTATGTTTGTCTAAGTGGTTTAAGATGCTGCTACATACTATGTGCTCTAGGATTTAACAAGTGATGCTGGTTAGTGATACTGGTCTGTAATTTCCTGGGTCAGATTTTTCTCCTTTCTTAAATAGAGGGGTGACATTAGCTTCTTTCCAGTCCCTTCATTCTTCACTAGGAAAATAGTGCTTGTTGTGTAAAACTTATCCCTACACAGTAATGTTTGTATAAGTGTAAAGGAACAGAAAATTTCTCTATCAAATAAAAAGCGGTAATGTATCATTTGGGAGGCGTGGTCCCATACATTGAAAAAAGGTGGTCGCCATTTTGAAAGTACTACAACAACAAACCAGATTGGCTCTATTTACTTTATTTGTGCTGGTTTCTAAAAACACCTGGCTAATGTGTTGTTACCAACTTTTTTTAGTTTTTAAAATAAATATATATATATATATTTTTCTTAATTAATTGTTTTCAAAATTTCAGAGAGTGTTTGTGAGTTTGTTACATAGTATAAGATAATATATTATATTTCCAGTCTATATTTATTGCTAATGTGTTTATTGCTAATGTGTTGTTACCAACTTTCTTTTAGTTTTTAATATATATATATATTATATTTCTTAATTAATTGTTTGTCCAATTGGCAATTAAATCTATTTTCAAAATTTCAGCGAGTGTTTGTGAGTTTGTTATATAGTATAAGATAATATATTAGAATAAAACTAACTCGTAATTTTTACTTTTCTAAATTTTTATTAAAAAAACGTAAAATTTTTCTTAAAAAAAATTATACATGTGAATTATGCATTTGACATTTAATTTGAATAAAAACAACAAATATGAGCAGAAGTTAAATAGAGGAAAGTCTCGTAGTTCAAAGGAAAAAAAAAATATATATATATAAAAACACAAAATATTATAGCCTACATGCACTAGATGTAAATATAACATAACTCATAACACAAATTGATTCAAGGATAATTTTCAGCAATTGTTATCAAAAAATTTGAAAACATATCTCCTTCATGGATCCTGTCCCTATAAGTAAACTCTTGTAGATAGGAGCCAAACAAGTCATTGGTAGTGCCAAACTGTCTCTTTAGTTTTCGTTTGGCCCTCATCCAGAGGTTTTCGACGTTCTGTGTATGTATGTCAGAGTCCGTTGGGTCAACAAAGTTTTGTTCATGAATTATGACAGAATGTTGATATATTCCATTTTGAATCCGGCTAATATTGCCGTATGCTGCCCAGCCATCCGAAATAATATGGGTACCGGGCAGAATGTGTTCAATTATTAGACGCTCAAGTGTTTGCGCCCTCCTGTCAGGCACTTCAACCATAAAGCAGCGTCCACTGCCCCTTTCAATACCGCCAAAGACCCTATGTCCTTCGCGATACTGTCCACGGTGGTGCTTCCTGTGGAAATATTTAGTCTCGTCAATTTCTACGATGATAGGATTGAAATGTTCATCCACCCCACCGATTTGTGTTGCATGTCTGACGTTCCATTTGTCACACTCTTCTCGCATGAAATTGCACCAATCGGTGACAATAGACTTAGTAACGCCGCCAGCTTCACGGGACATCTGGCGTTGTGGCATGTCACAGGCCCAACAATAAACTAGAACTAGAATCTGCTTCATGCTGAGGTGACTTCCCGAAAAAAATGAGCCGTGGCGCACAGATTTTCTTGTGCGGCATGTGTTGCAATACCATCTGTAGCCATCTGTGCTTTCACTGTATCTGTTTAATGAGCTAAGCTCATTGCAGCTACTGCATCGCATTTCATTTTTAATAAGTTTCCTCCGGGCGCACCACTGCAGCACCACTTCTTTTTGCAGTTCAGGAAGTAGTGTATCTAGATACCATAACTCATTTCTTATGACTTCAGTGCCTAGAATGTCATTGGGATCTACAATTTGTGTCCTTCTCATAGCCATGCTGTGGAATGATCAAACGAATATGGATTTATTATTTATTTTATTACGGTATGTGTTAGTAACAAGTATGGGGATATATTAGAGATGGGAATCGAACCCAATTTTTAAAGTTCGAGTTCGGTTCGGTTCAGTGGCGTAGCAAGGTACCCGTGGGCCCGGGTTCAAAAATGTGTTGATGGGCCCCTCCCCCCC
>JADKLZ010000167.1:1284995-1316568 GCA_021533235.1 Biomphalaria straminea
CCCCCCCCCCCCGTAGGACAAATATCTTGTGTGACAAAGAAATTAAGTAGTTTGTATGTATCGGTATATTTACTAAAAACATTCTTATGTAAATTCATGAGTACAGCTGACAGTATCATTGAAGATCATATTGAAGTACCATTTAGCACAGTGAATATAATGCGCGAGCGGCTACTTTAGATGAAACAATAAGGGGCTACCTAAAGGCACTTGCGGATCCAGAACTTTGGAGTGGGGTGGGATTTTTATCTAACCCTAAACGCGCAGTAATCCCTAACCCTAAGTGCAAACGCGCATAGTGTATATATATATATATATTAGAATTTAAAAAGAAGCTTTTTTTTATAATCCTTCGGTGAAAAAAAACAAACAAAACACACATACACATAAAAACAGACATGTTGATGCCTTTCTCTTTATAGGTAGTTGGTCTGGGAGAGCGCCCGACGCCAAAAGCATTTTCTATGTATAAACACGGGTTGATGTTTTCATTTTAATATATAGTTTGATATTACGTTTACGATATTTAAAAAAAATATTTTTAACCATTTTTTTTTTACAAAATTGAAGTGTAGGAAAGGCCACAATTGGTCATTAGAAAACACAGAAAACATAGATACATAATAAAAGACTTTTAAGTAGTTCTAATATTAAATACAGTAGTGGTAACTAAACTAACTTTTAAAAGTAGTTTTCAACTAAAATATTTACTTAAAATCAGTTTGACACACCGTCTATTGTTCCTTCTAAGTTGAAAATAATTAACTTCTCGCTTGACGACGGAGGATGGCATTTCCTCCATTACATTTACGTAATTGTTTTAGAATTGTGTTTTGTTATTAAAAAATCGCTTGCATAATTAACTATTAAACGGTTTGCTTTTAGAAAAGAATATTATTCGTATCTCTTCTAGTTTTGACGGGGCCGCTAAAAATGCATGGTAGTCTTGTAGTATTATCGACTCACACGTACGGTACACTAAACCTACATGTGTATGTCTAGCTGACCAGGCTGTTAAAACCAGTCTATTTACTTAATCGTCAGAGAGCCTTTAGAATAATGTATAAACCTTCCCCACACGAGTGATTGTGAATGAATGAATAAGTGCATGGTCAAGACCAAGATTTCTCATCGTATAGATAACTATGCTGTCAGGACTGAGTTCTGGTCAGCCTGTGTCGTTACGGTATTGCCTAGTAATTGAGTACATTTAGTAATCAGCACTGAAGTATCCCCTAAGTATAGAGGAGAAGAAAAGGAGCCTTGACACATGCATATGTAATTGCAAAGACACATATGTGTTAATGACTAACTTAATTTATCATAACAAAAGTTATACTTACATTCATCAAGATACTTGGTTCGTTTCACAAATAGCAGCAATTTAAGTCCGTTCACAAAATGAAATACAATAAAATAGGACAAAAAAAAAAAAAAAAAGCACAGTAAAAATAAGCATATGTTGGTTGGTGTCTTTGAAAATAATCTAATGTATCAACACACCAGTTTGAGGGTTATATATAGTGGTCTGAATATGCATCGGAAATCGGGGATTGGTAAATAAGACAAGAAAATAGAAGATGATAAGGTTAAAGATTACACAGGAAATCAAATGTGATAAACCGGATAGGTAGGGCTGGTCAAGTGACAGACAAACAAAAGAGGAGATATGAGAAGTTTTGGTCCCATATTCGTTTCCTCTTTTCTTCTTGTTGAGAGAGATGTGTGGCTTTGATTTTAAAGTCCTATTTTTACCCCCCTCACCTCACACCCACACACAAACACACCTTCTTGAAATCTTACGAATGTGACCGCCCCATCCCCTTACATATACCACCTTTGATCTTCCGATGTCAATTGTGTCATCGTCTAGCACAATTCTTGAGGGAGGGGAAACTATACAATTGAAATCTCCCAGGATGTTGACCCAGCGGTGAGTTTAATCTAATCTTATCATTGATATGTAGTGTTTTGGTCGCTCATAATGTTGATGTGTTGAAAATAAGGAGTGTCTACTTGGAGAATACATTTAAACATATATTATATATATATATTGTATGCAAGCTTAAAACAATCGTCACATAAACATGATGGAGATAATTTTTTAAAAGCTGTGTCTAACGCAAAAAAAAAAAATATATTTTAAAAAATACGGGAATGGGTATTAAAAAAAAAGGGATATGCCGGTATATTGTATGCAAGCTTAAAACAATCGTCACATAAACATGATAGAGATAATTTTTTAAAAGCTGTGTCTAACGCAAAAAAAAAAAAAAAAAAAATTTGTAACATGTTCAATTTCGAAAATTTAACACGTTAGCAGCAATATTAATAAAACCACCTCTCTCTACCATTCCCTGGCCATACTTAAATTAAAGCACCCACCACTTTTTACCATTCCCTGGCCACTTCGAATACAAGGTAGGTAAGGACGCTAACCCGGTATAGCGATCACGCCGCCCAAACAGAACATAACCTAAAAAGCTTTGTGTTTCCTCTTACACTCTTAAATTTTTGTAACTTTAGAACTAAGGCTTTAGTAGGCCTATTGCCAGTATTGGTCACTGTATTTTATTTATTTGTGTATCCTCGGTAGACAAAATCTAGTTCTAGTGAGAAAAACCCAGCATTGAAATTACCGTGAATGCCATACACAGCTATTACTATACAGGTACTAATATTATTACTAGATCTAGATCTATTAGATCTACTACCGGTTGCGATGTCAACGCCTTCCTTCGAAGACATTTAGTCAGCAAAATTAGACTAACCTATAGATCTATCGTGATCTAGTGTAGCTATGAAAATGAATGATCACAAAATGGAACCGAGTACCTTTTCCAAACGAAATAAACACTTTTGAATATGATAAACACCTCCAAAACGAATCCGTTTTATTATGCGTACAGTACCGTACACGGATTGAAGCTTTTGTATAGGTCTTGCCATAGTTAAGGTACGCTACTCTAAATAGCTTGCTGAACAACATGTAGAAAAAAAAAAAAGATATATCATAAATATTGAAATATATAGGTCTGTGATGTATATCTCAAGATATAAATCTAGACCAGTGTTCTTCAACGGGGGCGATATCGCCCCCTTGGGGGCGATTTCGAGATTTTGGGGGGCGCTGGGAGCCAAAGGGGCGGTACGGGGGCGATTGGCACAAAAGTGGGCGGTAAGGGGGCGCTGGACACATAAGGGGCAATCGGTGGCGCAGAGAAGAAACAAAAGAAAAAAAAATGAAAAACGTTTTCAACGTAGCACATTTTCTTCAAAGCAGCACTGGCAAAGTATATATAGACAAATAATCATTTTATTTTTAGAGTTCAGGAATTCCTTGTTTCTATGATTCATAAAACCAATTGCTATTTTTGTTTTTACTGCAGCAGGAAGGGTGTTTTTTTTTTTTTTGCTCACAGTTTTAAGCGCGTAAAACAGTTTGTAGATTGATAAATAAACAAGGTAATAAGCTATTTAAATTATAGTTTATTATATCTACAGTAACATCTATATATATAATCCTCAAAGAACTAGGCCAGACAACAACAACAACGAGTAAATAGGGAAGATCCCATGGCGCACGCACCACGGTGTGCATGGACCCAATCCGCACCGCACTATTTCATTCACAAAATAGCAATAGACATAAAGAAATCAATAGACCGGGTAAAGGAAGTAACTTCGTGAAAACACACGTATATATATATATCTACTATTGAATTACAAAAGATTTCAATAATTTCCGGAGATTTCCAGGACTTTTTCGTAGGTCTATATTTAATAACATTTCAGGAGATATCGCAGGGGCTCCTGGTAAATCAAGAGGCAGCGGGAAATCTGTTATATGTTATAAAATTGTTTAATTTAATAATTTATACATCTAAAATCTGTTCCTAGATCTAGATCTAGATCTAAAACTCAAATTCAACTCCGCAAGTATAGTTTTATGCTTTAGCACATGAACATACTAATTAGGCCTATATATAGTCCATTTAATCAAATTAACATTCAAATTTGTTTTTCTAAAGCATTGTTACATGAGTGCAGCTATATTCTTAATATCGCGTAAATTAAGGTAAATTAGCCATTTTTTTAAAATCTCCATTCATAGTATTTTTCATTCATGAATTCACGCATTTTTACTTATAACAAGCAAATGGGAAGATCCCATGGCGTACGCACCACGGTGTGAATGGGAAATAATATATCCAAAATCCGCACTATTTTCATTCACAAAATAGCATAGCATATTTTTTTTTAATTTAAAAAGATTTTAATAATGTCCGGAAATTTCCAGAACTTTTTCGACCGGCGGCATAGCATTTAATAACATTTCAGGAGATTTCCAGGGTGCTCCCGGTAAATCAAGAGGCCGCGGGAAATCTGTTATGTTTTATAAAATGGTTCAATTTAATCATTTATATACCTAAAAATTAGCACGGGTCCAAAGAAAGTTAGGGACCCACTGTGGTCGCATATGTTGCAGTGCCTAAGGCCTGCCCTGGAAAACAGCGGCGTATGCTATGCCGCCGGTCGACTAGTAGTTATATAATAAATAATATTAAACAATGTTTATGCTATTTGGTTTAAATAATAGAGCTAGCGTTAAAATAAATGAGTGTAATGTTCATTTCACAGTGAAAGCATTGACAATGTCGAACAAGAAAAAAACTCGCCAGTATTCAGCAAATTATCTCTCCATGGGTTTCATAGAATCGCCTGAAGATAAACGTATTCCATTGTTTCTATTTTGCATGAAAACATTTTCCAATGAGGCGATGAAACCAAGTCGGCTTCAGGAATATATGAATGCCTTGCATCCTGACAAAAAAAGGACAAGTCCATTGAGTTTTTTAAAACTATTCATGAGCAATTTAAAAAACGCTCGACTATTCAGACAATATTAAAAAAAAATAGCAAAGCAGAAGAAGGTTTTTTGGCCTCTTACAAAATTGCAGAGTTAATTGCAAAAAATCACCGTTGGTGAAATATTGATAATCCCAGCTTTAAGAGAAGTCATTTCCACAATGATGCATCAAGATCCCAATGAGGTTTTGAAAGTATTAACGATAAGTGACACTTCAATTCAAAGACGGATTGATGAAATGGACAGTGATGTGAAGCAACAACTTTTAAGGAAACTTCAAACTAGAAAATTTTCATTGCAAATAGATGAGTCAACATTGATTGATAATTCTTCATTATTACTTGTTTATGTGCGATATTTTGATGATGATTTCAGTGTTAATGAGGAGCTTATCTTTTCTGAAAAACTTACCCGTGACACAAAAGGGAGTCTGTTTTTACCGTAGTAAAGACATTTTTTGCAAATAATGAAATACCTTAAAATTTAGTAGTTTGTGCAAGTGATGGAGCACCATCAATGGTTGGACGCCACAAAGGCTTCATAAGTTTTATGAAAAAAGAAAATCCAGAAATGTTTATTATTCACTGTGTGATTCAGAGGCAACATCTTGTTGCTAAACAACTTAGCCCACAACTTCATTCATCTTTAAATCTGATTATAAAAACTGTAAATAAATTAAAAACCCATGCCAAAAATGAGCGCATCTTACAACAGCTGTGTGAAACAAATAAGGAAGATTGACTAATGAATTATTGCCTGAGGACATTGACGTCTATGCTACTCACCTGAAAATGCTCAAGGAAGAAATGGCAACTCGCTTCCAGGATGTCATAAATTAAAAAATTTAAACATGGATGATTAATCCTTTTGAAACATATGTCACCGATGTTCAAGTTGATTTGCAGGAAGAAATGGTGAGTTACAAAATGATATCACCAGTCAAATGAATTTCAAACGAGGAGGCACAGAAGAGATGTGGCTGCAGCGATTTGTTCCTGTCAAATACCCAAAACTATGGTCAAAAATGGAATAGCTATTTTTAGGTTTTCCTTCAACTTATATGGCTGAAACTGGATTTAGTGCCGTTACAAACATAATGAGTAAACAAAGAAATAGACTTGATGTATGTAGCCACTAGAGGAGACCTACGCCTTGCTTTGACTAATTTAGAGCCTGACATTTCTAACATTGTTAAACTGCATGAGGCACAAGGTTCCCATTAGTTCAAGCTTGGTTATGAGTATTGAATTGTTTTTTTTTATTAAATATAAGACTAAATGTAAAATTTTAATGTAAAAAAATAGTAGTGTTCTATAATTTAACATTACCCATCCATACTAGTTGCGCTACAGTCCATTCAGATCTCTCTTGAGCCTTTCGTCTCCACGCCCTTACCCCAAGCTGTTGCGGATCTGCCTCTACATCATCAATCCGTCGCTTTCGGGGTCTGGCTTTGGGTCGCCTGCCTTTTGGTTTTCGCCTGTATACAATTTTCTTTCCTGTTATCTGAATTTCTTTCAAGGTGACCTGCCCAACGTAGTCTGTTCTTTTTTTTCTGTCACTATCGGTGGGTATTCATACAATTGAAATATAAACATGGTTAGTGCGTGTCTTCCACCCTGTTTCATCTTGTATAGCAGTATCGATTTTCCTAAGAATAGTAGATTTTTGGCTGTCATTGCTGTGGTCTAGGTTTCACTTGCATACTTGCTGCTGGTCTTATTATGCTTTTGAATATTACTTTCTTGGTTTTCCTTAATATTGATATTTTTAATGTAAAAAAAAGTTGAAGACAATCAGTTCAACGTTTTGTATTTATATCCTGTAAGCTATTTTTATTTTTTTTTACTAATAATTTAAGATTAATTAAAAATATGTAAGTTGCAATGCCAATATAAATCAATACATGTTCTTTTAGTACAATTTACGTTCTGATTTTTTTTTTTATTTTTTTTTTTTTTACCATTATATGGTTAGGGGGGCGCTGGAGATTTTTTAAAGAGAAAATATACGAAAAGGGGGCGGTGGGTTAAAAAAGGTCGAAGACCACTGATCTAGACTATTCCAGGGATTCCCCGACTTTTGTGGCCTATTGCTTCACCTATTCTAGTTCGTTTGTGTTGAACCGTTGGGGCACCACACATAAATCTGTCGACTGTCTCTTCTAATCCTTTTTTTTTTGCCTTGAATAACATGTCCATTAGTGTTGTCTTCCCATCGCTAGTCACGCCTTATTTCCCCCTGGAAAAAGGTCTTTGCGAGCCATAGTGACGTTATTTAATTAATAATTATTCAGAAAATATTCATGCAACAAACAAATGAAGGTATATCCCGTTGTTATTAGGTCTACCAATGATATTAATTAATCAAAGACATCGACATTACATATTTTTTATTGTCACCTGCTAATTTATCAGCAACAAAAAAAAGTGTACCCTGTACACGTCATTTCCTGATACTTACATATAACTGCATTGTTGATCATTAGAAGAATTTTTACATAATTATGAACCTTCGATTCTAAGAATTGACTAGTGACACGAGATCTATCAAGAAAGTAAAAAAAAAAAAAAAAAAAAAAAAAAAAGGCATTTGAGTACTAAAACTCTATTTCCCTTGTGTAGAGGCTGATAACGTAGCGTACACTATAGCAATATGTTCCTGGAGAAGTACAAAAAAAAAAAAAACAACAAATATCTGCATGTGAAGTACCGGTAGGTAAGGGATTGCTCGACTATCTTTTTATCTAGACAGGTTGCTCAACTATCTTGTCATGCAGACCAAGGGATAGCTTGACTATTTGTGAAGGTCAGTGTTCAGGTCCTCTGTAGCGATTGGTCTATTACATTTGATCTGGGTTAATCTTCCCGTTCACTCAATGCTTCTTGGCATAGAAACTGGTCAAGGATTGTTTAGTTAAAAAAAAATTAAATGTGTTCTGTATTGCAAAAAATACAAGTAAATTTCCTGTTGTATTTCTTTCACATTTTAAGACTGCTTCCTATACATATGGCTATAGGTTTTGTTTTATTATATACATCAAGTGAGAAAAGCATGTGTTGGAATGAACTAGTTCACATCTTGTCAGAAAACTGGGTGTGTATATGTTGCCTAGATACTGGCATTCACTTACTGTTGGTAACATACAAAATGTTTCAGGCATTTTCAAATGTTTATAACAAATGTTCAATAGCAAACCAGCACCTGTGAACACACTGCTGTGTGTATAATGAACCTAAATTTACTTTTTTTGCTAAAACTTGGTCCATTGTATCTCACATTACATTACTTTACAAACTGTAAGCCAAAGGCACAGTTGCAGATTACAAACTGCCTTTTAGATTATTTTATTCAAGTTTTAAATATGCTTTTTAAGGAAATTTGTCTTACATGTTAATGGTAGAAACTTTGTACCAAGGAATTCCATCTGGACAATTTATGCTAAGATAAAGGAATGCTTTTAAACCAAGTAACTATCTTGAAATAAAATCCATCATATCTCTTGCACTTGACTAACCTAGCAAGATAGGAACTGAGATTTATCTTAAACCTTTTCATATTATCAGTATTAATAACACACTGACAAAAAGGAAATAGAAAATCAACAATATAAAGTTTATTGGACAATGTTTGATCAATGCCTGCAGACACAATAGCAGATATGTTTCTCAGAGTGGCTTTGTTCACTAATTTCAAGGCTGTCATTAGATCACAGCAATAGTTATTGCCTAATCAAACAAAACACAATAATTCCCCTGGCAATAGTCTACAGGTTTAAGACCAATTAACTAAGACTCATGCATGGCTTTAACACAACATAAAAAATACTATCACAAAATAATACAATCCCAGAATTCAACAAGAGGACTGCATACTTCCGAGTTAAACATAAACAAAATTAAGTATCATTACAATTATGGCCAGAAGTAATGTGTCCAACTTTCAAAGTAAGTAAACAAAAAACAAGCCTAGTTCCACAACAGGCAACTTTGTACCTACCCTGTACTCGTGGGCTAACTATGGCATGGCCTCAATATTGCACTAAAAGCAATCTTTTTCCTAACGAAAACCAGGAGAACTGGACTTTAATCAATAGAAGTTGAACCTGGCAACAAAACATCTATAAAGGTACTGGTATCTAAAGTAAAATGATACCCTGCAAACAAATCTTGAATGGAAGAATTTATAAAAAATTAATGCATTTATTTTTTGCTTCGGCAATATTTTGTACAAGATTTATTCAGTTAAAATCTATCATTGTGAACTTTGCTGATAGAACAATGCAACCTGAGTCACACATACATTATTGCATAGACACTATTTTGCCAGGGTTTTATAGTTCAAAGTTTCAAGTCCCATAAATCTTTGCATTTGAACCTAAGCTGTTCTAAATTTAAACCAATTAAAGGGACAATTTAAAAAAAAAAAAGTAAGCTAATAAAATATCACATTGAATGCAGTTTAACACAACCACCCTACAAGTTCTTGCTATACAAGGGGAACAATCCATTCTCAAACAAAAGAATCAGCATAAAGACTATTCCTATAGCAGTAACAACTCCTGTTTTGCCTTATTTTACATGTAAAAACAGATCCAATTACAGCAGTTGTGTTGAACAAGTTCAATACTGCATTTATCAGAAATGAAAAAAAAATGAACCAAGCAAAGCTTCAATACTTCTGACTTATCTTTCAGCATGCCACAACCACAGTGCTCTTACTAGAAACTGCTTCAGGCACAGGGCTGCAACCTAATCAAACACTTTGGCAGGTGGCCTCATAGTATTACACATCTTTTTGTGCAGTGCACATTGGATAAAACTGAGTGCACACCTTATCTTGTACATATTACAATTATTAAAGTATTTGCACTAGAGATGTACAACTAAAAAAAAAAAAAAAAAGAAACAAAACTAAATGTTCTCTAGTATTAAAAAAAAAAAGTCCAACAGGAAGCAAAATAAATGAACACCATCTTACACTTGTGTAAATGTATAATAGAGATCCACCAGTTGCACTTACTAGAACTAAGGCTGCTTCAGACAACTGGTTGGATCATTCTCAACATGGTAATGTACAGTTGGTTAAAAAAAAAATATATAAATAAACAGCACATTTTAAAAAACACTTTCTCCATCCATTGTTGCACATCAGACTTAGCTTTCTCTCCACTAGACAACCAGTGTGACTGTTTCAATACATTCATTTGCTGCCTAAGTCTTTCAAGTTGTCAGTGGAAACGTATCAAGCAAGAATATAGTCAGCTGACAGCATTAATATCCATAGAATTCAATAACCAAGTACACTGTCTTTCACAATTTAGCAACATCCTTTCTCAATCCCACAAGGAGACCATGACTATGATTTGACTTCTACTCTTTGCTGAAATGGAACAATATTAGAACATTAAGAGCTGGATACTTCACATCATTCATGAAATTAATGGCAACCAATGAAATTTAGTATCCACTTACAGGTCCATCATTACGCCTTCTATCATCATAATCCCAATTTCTTCTTCCCTGACTACCAGCACTTCCCCTTGTGTTGCCTAGAAAAAATACATTTCATACAAAATATTTAGTAACTGACAATGCAACACAAAGCTATTTCTATTAGCCTATTTCATTTCATTAGAGAATGATAAAAAGTACAGAAAAATAAATACAGATGTGCTAAGAGGATTTTTCTATAAAGATTTTCATGTTTTTAATCAACTGTCAGGCTCAATGCAAGTATTATTATACTTCAGACCAGACAACTATTATGTAAGATATAATAGAAAATATTTACAGGCTGACAAGAGTACTACAAACTGAAACATTTTCATTACAGTATTGGGAGAAAAAAAATGGCATCACATGACACTTTCTAACTGCCAAAGCTATAATTCTAAAGCAAACCCTTTAATTTTTTACTACTCTAAATACAATGTTAATGTATTGTATATTACTATAACCATACTTTGCTATTACAGTTCAGTTGAAAAAAAAAACCCAAAGGCCCCAGAAGGTCTTAGAAATATTGCAGTATTAAGTTTTGTTCTTTAAGTTTTTAGTAAATGGCTTGATTTACTGATTGTCAAGATTATTTTAAATAAATAGACTTACCAACATAATAACCTCCATCTCTATTTCTATAACCACCGCCTTCTCTATTAAAAGAACCGCCATCACGATTGTATGAGCCACCTTCTCTAGTGTATGATCCACCTTCTCTGCTGTAAGAACCACCATCCCTGTTGAATCCACCACCACCACCACCTCTGCCACGCCCACCACGCCAAGCACCTCGAACATTGCCACCTCTCCAGTTGTGACGTCCTCTATAGTTGCGACGGAAGTTTTCAGAAATACCAAAAGTTTCACTATTTAGCTTACGCTCTTCTCTCCAAGAGTGTCTTTGCCTACAGAAACAAAATGAATTAAGTAACTCAACATATACACCTAGAACTACATGCATAACAAATTGAATATTAAAAAAAAAAAAATTAAGTAGCTTGAGTTATCAACAAAGTTAAATTCTATAGCCACTTACCCTTTGTTCCTCTCAGTAGATTCACAACTGATATTGTCAAAGAAGGATTTCTTCTGGTCATAAAATACTGGTTCTTCTTCCTCCTCTTCTGCTTCATCTTCCTCTACTTCAGGTTCTTCTTCTCCCTTGTCTCCATTCACTGACTTGTCACCTACAAAACAATAATACTTCTATTTAGAGGTATATTTATGCCAGTGATAGGAACAGGCTTCCACAAACTTTTAGAACATTTGTTCTGAATGTGTTCATGAACAGGTGCACCATGACTATCTGATGCTTCAACTGGTTTTAGAACAACTACAAAAAAGTGCATATTTAACTTCCATGTGGGAAACTCTTTAATCCACTTATCTAGATTTGCCAAGAAACAATTGTGCGAAATTTGAACTTGATCCAAAATGTGAGAAATAGTGTGTGAAAAAAATTGTATCAGACTTGATAGAAGCTTAGTCAAAAAGGGACAAATATAATTTCATTTTTTTTTCCATAAAAAAATCTGAACTTTTCCCAGATTGGGATATATGGTTGGAAAAATGATCATGAAGAAATGTTTGGAAAACCCCATCACCGGAATCTCAACATTTATTTTTAGGTAAATCTATATAATTTCTTGTAAAAAAAAAACAAAAAAACTTTCACTTACTTAAAGATAGATTTTTCAACTCTTTTTCTATATCATCTTTTAAAAACTGTGCATTGCTAGTCTCAAAATCAAACTCTGTATCAAACTTTAAGGGTTCATTGGATCTGCCACCTCTAGGATGACCTCTAGATCCTCCCCTTGGACCACCTCGAGAAGGACCCCTTGGCTGACCAGAAAGATCTGAAATAAAAGTGATGTGATTTTTATGTTGTAAGCAAGGAGAATGTTAGATTTAACCTTCCTGAGGACATTAATGAGAAAAAAAAAAAAAAAAAACTATGTACAAAAAAACGGGTAAGTCAAGTGAATCTGTAAGCAAACATGATAAAAATTGCTGTTTTGAAGCAATGAGTGTTCAAAAGCAGCCTTACTGCTAACAAGTTAGTGATCTATACATTACAGTATAATGCAATGAATAATAATAATAATGAATGGTACTTGGCATGAAAAACTGACTACTAACAGGGTTTATTGTACTTTTATTAAATAAATTTCAGAGTAACTATATTAGAATTCAAATTATTTATGATGAAAGATTATTTAGAGCTAAACTATTTTCTGTCTGCTGTGACGGCTCATAAAAAAAAAAAAGTATTGTAAAATTTGTACCTCTGTTATTGCTTCTACCCCTTGTGTACGAGCCTGATGGGCCCCTTTCTCCTCTGTCACGATTATTATCCATCCTGTGTCCCCCGCCACTACCGCGCCTCACAGGTTGACCACGATATTGTTGATGTTGACTTCTGTTAATGTGCTGACCCTCATTAGAACTTTTCTCTGGACTCCCAGGTTGTGCTTGTACACCCTGATCAGCAGTTGGCGACTTTCGACTTAAAGGTGGAGTAGAACTTTGAGAACCTAAACAAATTTTTTTAATGACTTTATGATATGTGAAGTAAACAAAACAAAACAAAACAAATTTTTTGGTTATCATAAAACTAAACATTCTTTTAAAAATAATTAAGGTGACTAAGATATAAAATATTTATGTACAATAGAATTTCGATTGAATAATAAACCCAAAATTTTAAAGCAATATTAATTTGAATAAAACCCAAATTTTAAAGCACTATTAATTTGTTATAGCATCTATTGCATTAGGATTTTAGTTCCAGACAAATTAAAAACTGAGGTATCTAACTTATTAGCTAGCCTAATTATTATAAAGGAGTTATGCTATGAAACTGCAGAATTAATAATTTAAGCAATAGAAAAAAAAACTGCACAAAACACAAATACAAGAAAGAAAAATAAATAGTAAAAAAATAAAGATTGTAATTTATAAACAATTCATTTAAAAAGATATGTCAGATTCACCAGCAACAGGTCTTGTGCCAATTGGGGCTGCTCTATTTGTCTGTACTGTAGTTGAATCAACTCCCGGTGAAGACTCCCTTGTAGAGCCTACACAATACAAGTTACAACAGACGCCACATCCAAGGAAGTAAACAAAACAAATATAACTAGCTAATCTACAGAAATTTAGTCAAATCATAAATGAGAAAACACCAAACTAATTTAGTAGCTACAAAATGTAAGTGTTAAAAAAAGAAACATGCTATTTATTAGTTACATCTTTGAAAATGAAGCTTGTTTTGTCAAATTTATCATATCTGTTTAAAAATTTTTTTAGTTGAATAACTCTTAAATCACAATTAATATAACAAGCTGAACATTTTTTAAGACGTGACCATGTTAATTATTGTAATAAATTGATGTGACCATGTTAATTATTGTGATAAATTAAGTGCCAAGTCTAGCAGAAAAATGTTTGCGTCCATAAAAGAAAAAAAAATACAATTAAAACAACCACAAGCAACTTTCTAAAGATAATTATTGATTGAAAAAGGAAACATAAAAAACAATAGAAGTTTGTTTTTAATAAAAAAAAAAAACAAAGAACAATACAAGTTTCTTTTTTTTTTAATGTAATGAAAAAAATAAACTAACTTACCAGCTTGGTGATGGTGAGTCTGTGAAGGTGGCATAGTAAATCCAGTGGCTTGTTGATTTTGTCCAAAATACATAGGCTGACCAAATGGTTGATACATTTGACCAGGAGGAAAAGTGGTGGTTGTACTGGAGAAAGCAGCTCCGGCTGGACCAGGAGGTGGCTGAGAGGACTGTAGGCAAGAAGTGGAAAATATTACATGAAAATCATCAATAAACATTTTTTTTAAAACTAAGTCTTGTGTTAGCTTCTTATCACAATAAAGATTCTCTGAAAGGGAAATCTTACGACAACTTACTTTAGGTGGAAAAAAACAAAGATAGGAAATAATAATATTAACTATGGTGTTCACACATATTAAGGGGATAGCAGTTACAAACAAAACGACAGTATTTCAGATCTCCGGGAGAAATACATACATTTAGTAATAAATATAAGAACCAATATTTAAAATAACAATTTTAAACAAGATTTGTATAATTAATCATTGACTTCATTTCATATGTATAAAACAAAACTTCAAGATTTTATTTCTTCACAAATTAGCAAAAAAAAATAAATAAATAAAAACCTGTAAACAACCATTGGGTCTACTGAAAATCCAGCATGTTCTCATTAAAAAAAAAAGACATTAACATTGATTCATGTTCATTGAAAAGAAATATATATATTCCTTTGTCAACTATTGGAATTGATGCAAATCTATTTTAAATATTGCTATACAATTCCACACTCAATGAACAATTTCAGCAGAAATCTTTTTCATTATTTTTCATAGAAACTGTGTCTATTTGATCTGTAACTTAGGTCTGAATCATAAGGAGTGAATAGTGAAGTGAACTTTGAATTGATAGTAAAGCCATGAGTTATTTTGCAGCTTATAGACTGACTATTATCTATAACTAGAATAGGCTATCATTGAATCTATAGTATAGACTAGACCTAGAATCTAATTAATTGTATCTCTAAAGGTGAAGGTTAACTAGGTCACTTTAAAGACAGTAAACTAAGTTTATAATCTATTTTTCAGAAGATTTTTTTTTTAGAGCTTTCAGATTTTAATAATTTCAGATTTCAAATACTTTTTTTTGTACATTTTGCAATTTCAGATTTCCAGAAGTCCCGGAAATCAGGAGGCAGTGGGGACTCTCTTCAAGTTCTAAGGACCATGACAAGAGTATATTGAAGAAACAGCCACAAAACAGAAATTACTTACAGACGAAAATGATTGCCTGTCTCAAATGTCATATCAAATAGAGATTCTAATCCTATCACAAAGTTAGCATACTTACCCTCCCCACCAGAATGTCTTAAGTAGAAAAAAAAATGTTTACTCCTAAGTTCATTTTTATGGGTTCCAATTATTTTTATTAGACTGACCGCTCCCCCCTTTATAAATTGACCTGCAATAATAACAACGCAATCCTTACCTTGACAATAGCTGGATCAAGTGGTACACCTTCAGTAGGTTGGGGTTTAGGGGGTTCACAAACATGCAGATCTTTAATGTCATGGCCTCGAAAGATGATAAATTCAAATATTTCATTTCTTGCCGGTAGCGGTCTGTCTGTTGGACGATCTTCAGTGCCAAAAGACCTAACTGTTACAAAAGAAATTTTAATTTAATATTCTCTGAGAAATGTATTAACCATTTCTCCCCAATGAGAAAAAAAAGAACATTTTAAGCATTTTTATATCATATACTCTGATATGAGCACCTTGGAACTCTAACAAAGAAAACAGCCAAGCGACTATTTTTCCTATACAAACTCAACAGCTTTAAACTAAATAAGAAGATCCTAGATACTTTTTAGGGGGTGACGATGCAAAATCTGATAACATGGAATAACTTGTTGGCTAGACACAGTTTCATCTCAACTGTTGAGCCGCTTAGAAAAAATTATAAAATGATCAAAACAATCACACGCACAACACTACCACATTTAAATGAACTTTTTGAACAAAAATCTGAAAAATCTTGGAAAACAACAGTCACACATTCCACCATAACCATGTCAAGTCATCGCTATAAGTGGGCGAATGCTATCAATTAAGACAAGAACAGAGCGGTACAAAAATTTGTTTGTTCCTATCAACTTTTAAACAGCAGTAAAAAGAAAATTAGTCAAAATTTGAAGATAAGAATTTAAAATCCAATTCAAATGATGTGTCTAAGAAGAGATGTTTAAATTGCCTGATAACTTCTATACTTGTCTGTCTGGACTATACTCCTGAGATCTAATTTACTGTGTAGTGATCCTTAGTATTACAACACAAGTTAATAAATCTAGAAATTTATACCATAGACAAATAGAATCTATTCTAGCTAGATGAGATTATAATGGATCCAGAATGTAGAATAATTTAAAAAATAAATTAGATACTCTCAACTTTTTCCTAGATCTCTAACCATTTATTATTATGTGCTTAAGAAATTAAAACATAAAAAAAAATTGTGACTTAGTGACACTATAGACAACTTAAGTGTTTAAAAGTTATTCCTTCCTCTCTCTCTCTGGATTTGACAGTCACTGCCATTGACAATTTAAACCTTGGATAGAGCTACTGGTAAGAATTTCATACAATACATTCCTTAAAAATAACTTCTAAGTGACTGACTAATCTAAGAACGTTCCAAATGTTACCTGGCTAGATTTAGAAGTAATTTGTGAGACAGTATTTTTAGTTTGTATATATAGATGCACCATATTTGACAGACTCCAACATTTAGTGACCTCACAACTTAGTTGGGTTATAGATTATTAATTTAATATAGTCAGTGTTAGGATTTCAGAGGGATAACTTGATATTACTTTACGGACAGAGACTCTAGGATGAGTTGATATTACTTTACGGACAGAGACTCGAGGATATGTTGATATTACTTTACGGAGAGAGACTCGACTCTGAACTTTTCAGTATTAAACCATTGTATAATGGTTTGAACCAGTGATGCCCAACCTAATTCGACCTGCGGGCCATATGACCGAAAAGATACAAAAACGAAATGAAATCGACATGAAACTATTTGATTACAAACTTGTATTATTTAATGAGACAATAGAGGTTTGTTTTTTTAAGCATCGGGAAAAGGTTTCATTTCTCTATTTAAAATGTGAACAACATTGTAGCTAGCTTTACCACCTAATCATTTTCTTGTCGCTTTTTGTTAAATATTCTCACCGATCCTCAAATCTCCAGGCGTAGTTTAAAAATCTTTTATTCACGGCTCAAACCAAGAATGCAGCCCCTTTATTTCATAATGTTTTATATGTTGTTTTTTTTAAATAAACACACTTCCTTTACAAATTAAATATGCTGGCCTATCAATGTCCACAAAAAAAAAGTAGAGATCTGTTCACTTTTCTGAGTGATTCTACATTCTGAGTCCCATTTCAGAAACACACAAGTGTTAAAGGTTAACTCAATGGGTGAGGAGCGTCTTTCCCTGAGACGGTCCAACAGCCCTAAAAGTGCGGAACGTCTCTGGGAAAGACGCTTGTACCTTACCTTAGTTTCATTGCATTTTTTAATCTAACTTTTTAACTAACAATGCTAGAACTATTTTCCCTCAATAAAAGAGTTTACATAGCAATAATAAGCTTTGAGACATTTATTTGAATTTTTTTTTAATGATTTTTTATCAGTAAAAAATGTCGCCATGGCTACAGTAGTCCAAGACACACCCACAATGTTTACTACTGAAGAAACTTTATAATTATTCTAAAATTTATCACAAATAAATAGCGATTTCGATCTAGATTAGATCCAGTAAGTTTAGATTTAGTGTAGGATAGTTAGATTTGTATTTATGTATAGTATAATATAGTATTTACTATTAGATCTAGAACTAGTATTGTCATATCATAATAAGGCTAGGTGTAAAGTGTGGATCAACATTGACAACACCTAAGCTATTGTTGTCTCAAGATAATGATCTAGATAAATCTCTAGATCTATGCCTAGAACAAATCATAAGAACAGAAATATTAGATCTTCATTCAATAAATAATCATTCACTTTGGGCACATTTTGCCCATTTTAGTTTTTTATTTAGTATTGTATAGGTCTCAGAAGTAGGCATCCATTTTTGTGTTATAATGTCATATTATTTAGACTATAATTTGTATCTTGTATTTAAATGACTAATTGTCAACATGTACAAATTCTCCATTCATTTACCTTTAATTTGATACCAAGAATGTTACTATAGCATCATTGGTATGTCATATTATTTAGATTATAATTTGTATCTTGCATTGAAATGACTAGTTGTTAACATTTTCAAATTCTCCATTCATTTACCTTTAATTTGATACCAAAAATGTTACTATAGCAACATTGGTACCTAAATTACACATTTTTGTTTCAGTGATATTAGGACAGAAAATTTTTTTTTCTAAAAAAAAGTAGCATTTTTTGTGACAAAATAACACCGCACTCAATGAGTTAATAGTGAAAGTCCTAAAATTGGAAAACATGCATTTTTCAATCTATTTTTATTGAAGGGGCTGGGGGATTTTCTACACTTTGTATTGACGTATCGGCTGGCCGGATAAAACAATGTCGCGGGTCGTATTTTGGGAATCACTGATTTGAACTCAGTCTCTTCTACTTGTTAGATCTACATGTGTTATGAAGTTCTTGTTACTTGCTAGTCCTCAATATTTACTTGAGAAGCGTGGTCGAGAGGCTAAGTGCGGCTTGAGTTTGGCTTGCTTGGCTACCTAGAAGGGGGCTCGAGGTTCGACACCCGACTCGGGCAGAGTTGTGCTTACTGAGCGCCCAAAGGCAGCACGGGAAACCAATTCCTAGATACCCCCTCCCCCCACTGGTCCACAAATGAGATTGGACCAAAGTGCTCTGAGCATGCTATAAGCATGAAAGTAGCGCTATATAAAAGCTATAATAATAAAAAAAAATAATAATAATAGTTAAGTACATCAAACCAGTACTAGAAACCCAGACGTCCACAGAGTAATCTGCCGAAGTCACACAGCCATCAACAACTACAATAATACAATGGCAAGGCCTATCACAGTAAGATTATTGGTAAACTTGTAAGACTACTGTGTAAAAATGGTTTAAAATAAAGTTTATAAAGAATCATACAGTCTAGGGCTAGATTAGAGTGTCACTATGAGTCTAGATTCTAATTACTTCTAGTTTAGTCCTGTCTAGCAGTTCTATCTAGGTCTATTCTTGACTAGTGTCTAGAATAACTAAATAAGTGCTTCTCAAGACTAAGAGTGACAGTACTGTGATATTGTGTAATGCGTTCTACAGAGTACAGAATCTGAAAGACTCTCAGAATCTAGATCTACAAGTAACACTTTACTGCCTACTCAGGGCTACTCTACTGGTCATTACATTAATTATCATTATTATTTACATTTTACAGTACACTGTCGTGACTGTCGACACCGATAAATTAATTATAAATGATTTCACTTTGACTTTCGCTGCTTGGCGTACAACGGTGGCATATAGATCTTGACTAAATATAGATCTAGATTAGATTAGATTTATACAGATTACACAACTCTTATGTAAATTGTCACATTATTTGTTTACATTTCAACAAGATAATCAAACCTTTCGCTAATGCTACTGTTGCTTCTATAGGATCGATGGTATACAATGTCCCTTCGTATCTTATCTCTGCTTTGGATATAAGACTAATTTTGCTTCCAAGATATGGGACCCCAGTGGGAGCAGCAGGGCCTCCATTTGGTCCGGGTACTCCTTGGCCTTGGCTCATGGTGAATATTTCAGGTCGCCGAAACTCAAAAGAGATGTCGGCAGATTTAAATTATGGTTATCTTAGCCGCTTTTAATAAAGATGGCGATCATTTTGGTTAATATTAGCGGAAGTTTAGATGGCGCGGATGTTGCTGTCCCAGAGTTCACGTTCTGAGCATGCGCAATGTCATTTGAAATTTGTTGGTCCATCGAAATGGCGGATCAAGGGTCCATGGATGAGTTCCTATCGAAAGAAATAGACCAAAACAAAGTAACAGCGTTAGTAGGATCTTTGGAATCACAGTTAGCCTCTTCTACAAATAAAGATTCTCTCAAGACAGTGCCAGGGTCTACTTTTAATAATAATCATATCTCTGGGAATGCATCTATTGTTAATGCTCCCATCACTAGCACACCAAGTGTGACAGTGAGGCCACAGCAAACTGTTGTGAGCGTGCCAGGCCTAGGTTTACAATCCCAGGCAGTAGCTTCTAGTAAAATTTTACCCCAGAATGCTGCAATAATTAACTCAATTAGTAATTCACAAATTATAGGCATTTCCTCCATCATAAATGCCAATTCCCAAAACAGAACAAGCTCGAACTCAACCACACAACTTCCAAATTCATCTATTTCTAACACTCCTCTCTCTTCAGCAACTAAATTTTTAAACAGCTCTCCTTCTATACGTATAGTTACAAATAATACAAAACCTCAAAATTCTATTTTGCATACCTCTCCTGTTCAGGTGTCAAAGCAACAATTCATAAACAGTGCAATATCTCAAAGTGTTACAACAGTTAGACCTCAGCCAGTCACAACTGCAAGGGTAAATATAAGTGCTTCAGGTGCCTCTACTGCTATGCATAATTTAGCCACAATTGCTGCTGAACAAAAGCCATTGACAGTTTTACCGAATGGTAGTACACATTTACAAAATGTTCAACACAAAGATGGATCTGTGATAACACAACAAATTATTATGAAGAACGATGCAAACCACACAGTTGTAAAACGAGAGCTCAGTCCTCTTGTAAAAAGTGATATTCCGATGTCTAATTCTGTGATACAAGGACTACAGCAAAATATGCGTCAATCCACACCTATCATTACTACTGGAGCTCAACAGTTAATAAAAGGAATATCTCAAGGTAATAATCCAGCTCTTGTTACATTAAGGACACCTCACTCACAGCAGCACGTGGTTGTCAGGGCCACTGTTGCAACAACGTTAGCAAACTCTTCGCCTTCAGTTCAGGTGGTCAATGCATCTGCAGCTAGTACACCATCCACATTAAGGCCGAACATAGCTCCACAAATGAGGCCTGTAAGGATTACAAATCCTGTTCGATTAGGAACACAGTCTAACATAGCTCCAAGGCAGCAGAACCCACCGGTAAGTAGATCTATCTAGACATAGATAGTTTTTAATAACTAGATTAAAACTAACTACTTTAGCCATTGTTAAGTGATTGCAAAAGGAATAGTTACGCTCGCTTATATGTTTGACTAATGTTTACAAATTAACCCATCTTTTATTATCATTTATTTTAAAAATATGTAAATAGAGAATAATATATATTATGTCATATATATACATTTTTGTTCTAATTTATTTATAATTATATAAATGCATTTTTGACTGTTTAGAAAGTTAGAGAATTTTATTTTTAAGATTACTGGGATGCCTAGCGATATTATGCCTAGACGCTGTAGAGGCTCGATAATAATAAAAAAAAGTATTTAATTAAGAATAATGTCTTTCAAAATATATTTTATGTAGGTCAATCATCTTAACAATAACAATATTCCGTAATCAAGAATTGGGACTTCGTTTTTTTTTTTAAATCTTAACTTGTTTCTAACACAAATACTGTGTATATTATTGTTTCTCTTGTCTTTTTCATTTTATTTTATTTTCTGCTTAGTAATTTAGTACCGATTTTTAAAGACACCCTGACAAACACAAATCCCCCTCAAACCACACACACATACATATATATACATATTTATATTATAATATTATGTTAATATATAATGTATCTGCATATATAACTGAATTTTCTCGCTTTATTTTGCGTATATATATATATTATATATATTTAATATACATATATTTTTTTTTTTTTAATTTTTGGAATCCAAAATTACAATGAAACTAGTCTTTTTTTTTTTTCATAGTGTTTTGTGGATAATTTTTTTTAATGTTTTGTAAACTAGAAGTTCTTTCTGTTGATGTTTTTGAAATGCAGAATTTTCCTGCCTTCAGATATATTCATTCTCGAGACTCTAAAAGGCACTTTTTCTCATAATAAGAAAAATGTGAGTTAAAAAAAGTTCCAGTTAAATGAGGTGGGATATTTAGTAATAGATAATGGGCAGAGATATTGAGCTACATTTTCTTTGTATCTAGAGTGCAGTTTTTAAAAAAGTTTTTTTTGTACAATCAAATTAACTGTAATAAAGAGGCAGCAATGGCCAATGGTATCTGTGATGGACATTCAAGGTACATAATAGTGTTTCGAGTCATAATACATCTCCTGAATACGGCACACATTTTAAATATTAGGAGATGAAACCTCTCTTACTTAAAATATTTTAAATTTTACAACTTGGGTAATAATGGATTTATAATAGCAGTAAAATGTTGTTTTGTCCCTTGAAAAAATAACTGTCTTTACCCACCCTTCTTTTACCACTCCTCCCTAATGCTTAGCTTATTTTTCAAGTTAAGGACTATTTTTCTTGATTATTTTTTTTTATCTATTACTATGTACCCTAATTAATGTTAAAAATTATCTCAGTCACTGGTATAAGTAGTTTGTCACTGTGAGGGCATCATAACACTCACTTAATTTGTAGGCTTCAATCTGCCTTATGGACAATGCTCTTTTACAATTTAACTTTGCACATTATCTGACTGTGTTCCTTTATAAAGAAAAGTTTCTGCTTGTACTATCATTTCTCTGAACGATTATTTATTAAAATTACAGTTTTTATAATAGTGCTACTTTCATGCTTATGGCATGCTCAGAGCGCTATGGTCCAATCTCATTTGTGGACCAGTGGGGGGAGGAGGATAGGTTTTTCGTGATGTCTTTAGGCACTCAGTAAACACAACTCTGCATGAGTTGGGTGTCAAACTTCGAGCCCCCTTCATGGATAGCCAAGCCAAGTTCAACCGTACTTAGCCTCTCAGCCACATTTCTCACATGTATTATTTATACATATCTGATTTTTTTTTCCAAAGTTAGAATATACTTAGAACATTTATTTTACTCTTACTCTATATCAGCGTAGGATGTAGTCTAAAAAACAATTTTTTTTTTCTTCATAATTAAAAATTAGGGCACTATAACAATCCCTCATGGTGCTCTTCTTGTGCGTAACGAGAGTGGCCAGTTGGTGTTGGTTTCTGCATCGCAGACAGTGCTTCACCAAACGCCAAGTAGTAATAGTGTCATCACCACAGTAGCTCCTAGTGGATACAGGATACAAAACGTGCGGGTATGGTTTCTTTTCTTTATGCATATAAATATTTTTTGTGTCAATCCATTTGTTCTCGGTGGATTATTTGGTTTTTTAGTTTTAAGCTGTGAAGTTTAGAAATCTTAATAGTGATTAGTCATAAGCGTACATGTTGATGCATAACATCTACTGTTTTATTTAACAATAAACTATATGTTTGAATTGGCAGCCTCTAACATCACAAGCTCAAGTTCGTAGTTCAAATAGTGGGCAATCAATTGTTACCATTCAGCCCCAGTCTGCAACCCAACAGCAGCAGTCGATTCAAGTCAGAGCTCCCAATATTTCTACTGTGGTTCCAACAGCCACGCTTCAGCAGCGGCCTGCTACTCAACCCACAGCAGTGATTGGTCCCAATGTGTCCAGCATCACAACGGGGACTACTACTGGAGAAATGAGTAAGAATGTAAAGTAGCTTAGTGGTTGGGAGGGGTATTAAGCAGATTCACAATTGTAGAGGGTTTTTTTTTCTACTAAAGTCCTTGACTTTAACCCAGTCACTGGTTTGCAGTATAAGTAGTTTGTCACTGTGAGGGCATCATAACACTCACTTAATTTGTAGGCTTCAATCTGCCTTATGGACCCTGCTCTTTTACAATTTAACTTTGCACATTATCTGATTGTGTTCATTTATAAAGATAAGTTTTTGTTTCTTTGCTTGAAAATGTACATAGTTTTGAGGTTTTCAAGCTAATCTGAAACACCACTGATTTGCATTTCCTGAAATGTAGTAGATGTAAATCACTTTACAACAACAACAACAACAAAAAAATCGCCCTTGTAAGATTCCAAATGTCTCACTAAACACTGATTTTAAATGTAAAATTCTTTTTATTTTCTCAATGCTTTCAAATGAACTTGCAATGTTTCAACATTGTTTAATAGTTTCAAATTTAACCATGGTTGCAATTAAATGACAACAGTAATAGCCTTTATTCAGTGTTCACATTCAATTTTTTCAAACTAGGATTTCAATACAGTAGTTGGACATATCCTAACAAGACAGCTCTAATTGGATAATATAGTTTCTCTTATTCAGGAGAATCATGCAGACACCTCAGTTAGTTCCAAAAATAGGTAGAAAAGGATTAATAATTCAGAATTCCTATAGTAGCTTTATGTCCAATTCATTGCATTTTACATTGAGCTGGTGTAGATGTCCATAAAAAAAATATCCATCATTTTACTCAAATATCTTGATGACTTGAGTTGCTGTAGCAGTGATTCTAGCTTCATGTAGTGGAATGAAGCTCTTGGTTTATGGCAATCAATCAAAAAATTTTAATTTGGTCATCTAAAAACTTGGTGTCTGGCGGTTTGACACACAATAACCATATACACTGTTGACAACTAGGTCTCATATTTCAAATATGCTTGTTATGACCCTTTGTAGGATTCCATGTTTCTTATTCTTGTAGGATTTTATTTTCTTATCTTTTCTAGATGAGCTAGGATGACTGTCTGGTCTTGTAGTACACATTCTCTGGATTATTGTCTAGATTGTTCCAGTTTTGAATCTACCCACTTCCATCCTCCAACTTCCTGTGGGATGTTCGGGTTAGGGTGTAATAATCTTTAATTCTGATCATTTTATAACCACCTGCACCTGTTTGTCACTCAGCAAATTTTTTTTTAAATTTTAGAGGCATAAGTTGATGGAACTGATAATCTTTTTAAAAATATATGGCTGCAATTAAGGAAGAATAATACATCTAATGATGTATTGTTTCATATTTCATATCTAAAATAGTTCACAACCGTTTGAATATTTGTCTGTGATTTATGATGCCTTAGCTAAACTTACATCTTCAGCAATTATATTTTTTCTTTGGCCAGAGCATCTCCAATCAAAAGCATTTGAAAGTCACATGATTGACTGAATGTTTGCTCATACGTTTGTATTTAACAGATAAAGCAATGCTTGAAAATGTAAAAAAGTGTAAAAACTTCTTGTCGACTCTCATCAAATTGGCAGCCAACCAGCCTGACCAAACTGTCAAAAATGTCCGAGCTCTGATTCAAGGTCTAATTGTAAGTATCATTTTGAAATACTCTGTTTTCTGAAATCCCCAATTAGTTGCTGTATTTGTTAATGATGTTATTTATCAATATTTTTAATTCTTCACTAATTTTCTAGAATGTGTAGGATCTTTACAAATGCATGAGTGATTGAATGTAAGTTTGTCTTAAATTAATTAAATCCCTTTTTAAATCTATCTCTTATCCAGGGATATTATGCAGACACATCGGTTAAATAGAATACGTTGAAGCAATCTTAAATATTATCAGACAATTTCAAATTTTTTTGTTTTTTATATTACTTTATAATCTTCAGTTCCAAAATATGAATTAACATTTTAAGAAAATTTTATTCATATTAAGAGAAAAGTTATTTTCTTTTCAGCATCATTAGATCAAGAATAATGACTTTTAAATTTATAATATTTGTAAAAAAGGGAAAGTGTTTTTATAATTGAAAAAAAAAATGAGCATTTAAAACAAAATACAAAATAATTGGTGATATCATTGTCTATTATCTTTATGAATTATTCATCAGTAAATTTGTAAATACGGCTAAGAAGTGACTTATAAAAATTATGTTTTTTAAATACTATTTTTTTTTTTGTGCTCCATTTAGGATGGCAAAGTTGAGCCCGAAGCCTTTACGGAGCGATTGCAGCACGAACTTCAGTCATCCCCTCAACCCTACCTTGTCCCATTTCTCAAGGTAACGCTGCTGACACATTAATTCATCTTGTTGCACGTATTTCTGTTTGATTTGTTTTTTCCCTCATTGTCATTATTGAAAAGTCCTTCAAATATTGAATCACCATCAAGGTGACCTGGTTGTTGTTTGAACCTGTAAATGTAAGTGAAACAATCATATTGGTGTCGCACAGAAATAATTGAATCGGTAAATACAGTTTTATATGCGTGTGACAAATCAAGTCTATTTGTAAGTTGCAAGACTTCTTGTGCTCTACTTTATGTTTAAAAGCTAGGCGTGTTGTGAGTGACTCTTGTTTACAATGACATGGACTCCCCTTGCTGATGCAGAATTAGTTTGTTTATGTTTTTAATCTTGCTTCTTTTCAGTATCAGAGAAATTGATTCATTTTTCTTACTGATCCTGCATGCTTATAAACATTTTTTTTTTGGATTTGGTTATTTGTATACATTTTGATTTACTTTTGATTTCAAGTTTTGTTTCTTCAATATTAAGAAAACAATGATTTATTTATTTTTTTCATCTAGAACTGTGCTCTGACTCCTCTTGTGGTAATTTGGACAACATTGTTGTTGTGCATACATGCTACCCACACATGAATACAAATAATGTGTTTTGCCTTGAAAGTTTGTTGTCGATGCAGACTTAAATTCAGTTTCAATAAGTCACCACTATATTATGACTTTGAAGGAATAAATAAATTTAGTTCTGATTACAAACAACAATCGAAGCCTGCATTTGAGTCTGTGTCATTGTCAACACTGGGCACGGTGTGTCTGTTGTGTTTGTAATTATCTGTTTAAAGTAGTTTTATTTGATGTAGTCATTGTCCATCACCTGTCTGCGCTGTTGGAAACAATACACTGAATCATTGCTTAGTTGGCATACGTACTTTAAAATATTCAACATCTAACCTTTTTAAGATATATTTTGTGTTTGAAATCATATTCTAAGTCACTTGTTTAGAAATGTGTGTATCAGAAACATAAGGAACAAACCAGTTTTATGTTTACGTTACAGTGGAAAATGTGAAAATGACTCATCTTGTTTTGGTTGATGGAAAGCTTTACGAAAACATTGTAATCTATTTTTCTTGTTGTGTTTTGTTTTCTTTCAACATTCGACACACACTGCGGCAGACGCACATAATTTTCCATTCTGTGTTTCATTATTAATATATAATTCTTTGTTCTGACACTAGGTGGCTTTAAGTGTGATATGAATGTGATTCACATCCAAGAAACATTCATGTATATTGTTTTACAGCCATTTTGAAGACGATGTCCTCTTTGTATTACTCTTTGCTTTCATTGTTTCTTTTAGAAAAAAAGAATTTAGATTTTAACTTTTTTATTTCTATTTTTACTTTTAACTTTTGTCAAGCTCCATAAAGTGTTTAGGGGACATTTTAGTTTTGTACTTTACCTGCTTTATATTGAGTCTGGTATCTTTTTTTTCGTTGTTATTGTTGTTCAACATAGAAGTGCTAATTTTGTTCCGGTAATAATATGTCATTATCTCATCATTTTTGTTTTTTAGAAAAGCCTTCCTCTGTTGCGAACGTCTATGTTGTTGGGTCGTATGACAATTGACGGAGTGAACCCTCCTCCCCCTGAAGTTGCTGGTCATGGCCATCTCATATCTGTCTCTCAGCCTGCCAGCACCACACAGCAAGTGATAACTGCTACAGGAACTCTCACGCAGAGACCTGTGATAGGACCTAGACCCACTGTGCCCTCTATTCAGCAACCTAATGTAAATATTACATAAATATAGTTATAGTCATATTGTAATGCGTTTATGATAGGTAGATTTTTTTAAACATTTGGTTGAATGTTAGACAAACACTATTAATTGAATTTGTTATTGATATGCTGGTATCGACACCCTGGTTGTTAACCGTTGGCCAAAGAAACAGATGACCTTAACATCATCTGCCCCATAGATAGCAAAGTCTGAGAGGGAAACTTAATTTTTTTTACTTTTTGGTATTGTGGGTAGCACTTTTTCAGACCAATGACATAACTCTAAGCATAGCCAGGGATATTTGAATGGGGAAATAACCTCAGAAATCCTCTTGAAAGAATTTTATAATTGAATGATCCAAATTGAAATCATTTAATAAACACTATGTTTCCTATCTAGAATAAACATTACAAAATTAATATTTGTAATGAATACATAGATATAGTTCAACATCAAGCTTAAACCTTGTGGACCCTAATTTTACAATTCTTGCTTTTTTTATAGTGAAGACCTTCTCAAATATTCTCCAATAAGTTTTTTTGGGGGGGGTTTATTGCATTATTATTTCCCATGGAATATTAGCTCTAGAGTGGTTTTTGGAGTAAATCTGATGATAAACATAGCGTTGACGTTTGTATAACCATGACACATTTTATCACATGACATTCTTGCAGGAAATTTGAAAAATTTTGAATGGTAACATTGGAACTTACGGTCACATAATTTTATTGGCTAAGTATGTGATAGATGCCTCCTAATAGGAGCAGAATGAATAGGCTGATCTATGATCCATTTGATTGATCTGAATTTAGATTGATTTGTTAGACAGCATACACAGTGACTTCTTTTAAATTAAAAGCATTGTTATAAACAACAAAAATTTCTTCCATTTTGTTTTTTCCAGTTGCGTCCCACTGTTGGGCCAGCTAGCAGTAAAGTAGCTCCCTTTCGACAGTCAGCACCTCAAGTAACCATAGCACCTGGGGGCAACAAAATCATGGTGAATGCTCCAACGCTGCCTATGAGGCCCCAAGTAGCACAGAACTTTTTAAATCAAGTGCGGCCTAAAATAACTGTAACACACCCATCTTCCAGTCCTTCCATGCCTATTGTCCGAGCCAATAAACCCATTACAGCTTCCACCCTGATGAAACCTGAACCACTGACCAGTCCAGCACCAGGTCAAAGAGAAAAAAGAAAATTTGAATCTTTAAAGTAAGTTTGGGTTTTTTGTTTGTTTCAAGGATCTAAAAGATATAGAAATTGTGTGTTGTTATGAGTTTGTTTCATAGCTAATGTATAATAAGGACCAGGTGGTCGAGTGCATATGGCTTTAGAACTGGCTTCAAATCCTGGTGAAGACAGGAATATTTTCTTACTTTTTGAAGTCTTGTTTTTATCACTTTAATATGATTCTTCTTTTATCTTAGAAATTACTGACATTCTTTCAAAGTGGTATAGTTTTTTCCAGTTACTCTCAGAATATATATATATACATCTATATGTATCATTATTTTTACTTGAATTGAAGAAATGCTCTATTTTTGATTGTTTTCTTTGATGCTTTGTCCACTTGTAGGGATGGAGACGATGACATTAATGATGTGGCAACTATGGGTGGTGTCAATCTGTCGGAGGAATCCAAGAATATATTGGCCACAACAAATGTTGATTTTATAGGAGCTCAAACGAGGTCATGTAAAGATGAGATTCTTCTGTCATCATCACCGTTGTATAGGAAGATTAATTCAATAGGTATTATAACTTCTTACGCTACTTATGTACAGTGTCCTTCACTGAATTTCATTATTACATTAAAGGCCTTGAAAAAGCCTTGAATTTCGTAAAAAAACGGCGAAAAAAACTTGAATTTTAAAACTGGACCTTGAGTTTTTCCCCTCCCGATACTTAGTGTTTATTTTCTATATCTATAACTGCAGTAACCTTCTGGGTTTTTTTTCGGTTACATAAAGCAAGCATTTCACCAGGCATTATTTTTTTGAAGGCAGCGTTAGATTTTGTGTGTAGTAGTGACTATAATTAGAGCAATTACCAGCATAATGTGAAGGCACACTCCCTCTGGGCCCTCCCGCACAAAAAAATCTTATTGTATAGTAAAAGTCTTCTCGTGGAAAGTCCGTAAATAAATAATCTAGATCTACCTAGTAATAGTAGCCTATCTAGAGTTAGATCTAAGTTCGATCTAGTGAAGATAATTTGCACCTAACCTGAACGCTCCGTGAATTTTAGTCAATTTATTGATCTCGATACATCTACTCTAGAAAAACGCTAGATTCTACATTTACGCTAAATCACTAGAATTTTGTGACGATACTTCGCACACAGCCGTGAAAAGTCTGCGAATTTAGTGACTTTTGAATACTTTTGATCTAGACTCTAGATTTACGCTAGAGTCACTCAGTCAGTGAAGATATTTCGAGCATATAGCTGCGAAAAGTCCGCGAATTTAGTGACATAGATCTAGAGTCCAAATTTACGGTATAGTTAGTGAAGATAATTCGCGCACATAGCAGCGAAAAGTTCGCGAACTTAGTGACTTAGATCTAGAGTCACTCTAGAATCTAGATTTAAGCTAAACCACTAGAATCTAGTGAATATAACCCTGTGAAGCCGCGAAAAGTCCGCGAATACTAAAACTTACAGTTAGAAATTATAGCATCTTCTTTTAAGTCGCCGTGACAGGCAAGTTCAAAACGGCGCCCGGGGGGGGGGGGGGAGAAAAAATTTCCGAAAATTTTTGCTGAGTCTGTTCCCATCACTGTCTGTAGTAGACAAAGAGCAGACTTGTCATTCTTTTATTCTTCTTTCAGCTAAGAAATATAACATTGATGACATCAGTCCTGATGTAGCCAAAATTGTTTCACATGCCACTCAGGAAAGACTACGGGATTTAGTATCAAAGCTGTCTGTTATAGCTGAGCACAGAGTGGAAATATACAAAGTAATCTTCTATTTTTTAAAGTTCAATTCCAGTTATTTTTTTTATTTTTTTTTTTGCAAAAAAAAAAAAAATAATATTTAAAGCTTAAGAAACATGGATAGAAGGAATGTTGAAATTGGAAATAAAATCTTCACCATGTTTAGACTTAGCACTCTAGATTGCAGAAATAAGATTTTGAAGAAGTAACTTAATGCATCCATGTATCTTGCCAGATGGATTCCAGGTATGAAGTGGAGTCTGAAAATAAACTGAAACTAAAGTTTCTTGAAGAACTGGATAAATTAGAAAAGAAACGCCATGAAGAGCAAGAAAGAGAGAAACTGCTGAGGGCAATGAAGGTATTGCTAAGTGTCTAAAATTACATTCTAAAGGCTATCAGGTTACTTCATAAAAGATTGTTAACAAAATCCTCATTTGTAATATTGGTGAAATCACCTTCCAAATTTTGTGTGTTCTTTTAGAGTCGCTCCAAAAATGAAGATCCAGAGCAGCTGAAACTAAAACAGAAAGCTAAAGAGGTAATTTTTTTGGAATTGACTGATTTTGTGACTTACTGATTGTTAATAGGCAAAAAAAGTTTTCTTAATCAATTCAAATGTAATTGTTAATGTTTCATTACTATCACTAGCTCCAACTGGCAGAAGCTGAGGAACTCCGTCAGAGAGAAGCTAATTTAACAGCTCTAGCGGCTATAGGACCTCGAAAGAAAAGAAAGCTTGAATTTTCAGATTCAACCAAACCAGAGGTAATGATAATGCATCAGATTTGAATCCAAATGAGAAGCATATTTCAATGTATTTGTATTTCTTAACACATGTCAGTATAGACGCATATTTCAATGTATTTGTATTTCTTAACACATGTCA
>JADKLZ010000167.1:1344659-1357413 GCA_021533235.1 Biomphalaria straminea
GGTTAACGAGAGTGTCATGTGGCCAGCATAACGACCAACCGCCTTTACTTTTCCCCAACTAATGTCAGGTACCCATTAGAGCTGAGTGGACTCAGGTGTTCAAAGATCCTTAACATAAAAATCCCAAACTTCACCAGGATTCGAACCCGGGACCACCGGTTCGGAAACCAAGCGCTTTACCACTCGGCCATGGCGCCTCCATTAAGGACTCGGACCTATATATTATCACTAACAATACACACCGGCAGGAATTTATGTATGAGGAGGCCCAGGGGCAGCAATTTTATGGATGCCCCAACACGTTTTCAAAAGCTTTAATAAAAATCCCCATAATAATAAAACTAATATATAAATCAAGCCGTATTTTAAAAGACACAAATAGAGAACTTTTAAATTTAATCTTTTTTCCTACTTAAAAGAAACTTATAGGTAGCACGGCATGTCTATTAAAAAGGGGGTGGGGAATGGGGGTACTTTTGCAAGTCTTTAAAGACCAACTGAAGAGGTTTTGGGGTCAGACGCAGAAACCGGCGTAATACTTTTTTTTAGTTTCATAATGCTTAAAAAAACATACATACGAAATATTAGACATATATTCTTTGTAGTTATTTAGATTAGTAGTAGACTATGATATTATCCCTGGTCTATCAGACCATGAGATCATTAAAATACGCAGTCAGATAAAAGCAGTAGCCAATATTAAACCCAAAAGAAAAATCTTACTCTGGAACAAATGTAACCTAACACAATTACACCAAGCTACATTTAACTTTCAACAAACATTCTTATCAGAAAAAGACATTAACCAACCAGTTGATGACCTCTGGAATTTCATAAAAAACAATCTTAAAAACATTATAGAAAATCACATACCCACTAAATACACATCAAATAAAATAAATAAATGCTGGTTTAATAATAGATTAAAGAAGCTTTGTAAACAGAAGGAAAATCTATATAGAAAATTTAAAGAAACTAAGGCAGAAAGAGTTTATAAAAAGTACATAAAAATTAAGCACCTAACCCAAAAAGTAAGCAGACAGCTGCAGAATGAGTACATAAACAATGTAATATCTAAAGATAACAACAAAAACCTATGGTCATACATTAAGTCTAAGAAAATGGAAACAACCGGCATAGCACCATTAAAAGGAGAAAACAACTTAACGCATAACGATAATGAAACTAAAGCTAACATCCTAAACAAATACTTTGCATCAGCATTCTCAGCCCCAGGAGACAAAGACATATCAATTAATTTAAACCAAGTAGACAATATAGAAGAGATAGAAGTACAGGAAAATGGAGTCCAAAAACTATTAGCAAGCATCAAGACGAATAAAGCGTCTGGACCTGATGGTATTCCAGCTAGATTACTCAAGGAACTTAGCAAAGAACTAGCACCTGTGTTCAAAATACTTTTTCAGGCATCTCTTAACCAGGGCAGAGTACCAAGGGACTGGAAAGAAGCTAATGTCACACCTCTATTTAAAAAAGGAGAAAAATCTGACCCAGGAAACTACAGACCAGTATCACTTACCAGCATCACATGTAAAATCCTAGAACACATAATATGTAGCAACATCATAAACCACTTAGATAAACATAATGTCCTTACTCCATACCAACATGGCTTTAGGAAACATAGATCATGTGAAACACAGCTAATAGGACTAATTGATGACTTTTCAAAAGGCTTAGATAATAGTGAACAAATAGATGCTATCTTACTAGACTTTTCCAAAGCTTTTGACAAAGTTCACCACCATAGTTTGCTTAAAAAATTAAAATATTTTGGTATTGATGGTCCATTGCATCATTGGATTAAAGATTTTCTGATAGGAAGAGAACAAACTGTAATAATAGATGGTTCTAAATCAACACCAATAACAGTAAACTCAGGTGTACCACAAGGAACAGTCTTAGGTCCACTACTATTTCTAATTTACATAAACGATTTACCAAATTGCATTAGTTCAGGAACAAAAGTTAGATTATTTGCAGATGATTGCATAATATATAGGACAATAAAAACAACACAAGACACAGAAATTTTACAAAAAGAATTAGATAAATTACAGAAATGGGAATCAAATTGGAGCATGTCTTTCCACCCAGAAAAATGTCAGTTATTAAGAGTAACAAAAAAACTAAAACAAATTAATTCCACTTATCTTATTCATGGTAAACCAGTAACACAGACTAAAAACGCAAAATACCTAGGTGTTATAATAAATGAAAAACTGTCATGGAATCCCCATATTGATGAAACTATAAAAAAATCAAACAAAGCATTAGGGTTTATTAAAAGAAATTTCTATAAATCAAAAAAGGACATAAAACTAAAATGCTATTTAACCTTGGTTAGGCCAATAATAGAATATGCATCCTCTGTTTGGGACCCCTCAACTCAAGAAAACATTAAGAAACTAGAACAGACACAAAATAGAGCAGTACGATTTATAACAAACGAATATTCACATTTCACTAGAGTAACACCTTTAGTAAAATCACTAAATTTAGAAAGCCTTCAGGATAGAAGACTTAAGAGTAAAGTAGCAATTATACACAAAACACTGAACCATAATCTCCAAATACAAAAACAAAACTTAATAAAATACTCAGAAAGACACAAAGATAAAGGCACATTCCTCATCCCATATGCTAGGACAAATCTGTACAAGTGCTCTTTCTTCCCTAGTGCCATTAGAGCATGGAATGGTTTGCCTGAGCTAGCCAGGAAAACCAGTGACTTGGCAGAATTTAAGTCACTGGTAAATATGCATGACTGAATGCATGACGCGTAGGACGTAATCATCTTCTTTTTTGAAGTAACGTCTGTATTATATAAGATAAGATAAGACACAAAGATAAAGGCACGATTCCTCCTTCCATATGTTTGGACAAATTTGTACAAATGCTACTTCTTCCCTAGTGCTATTAGGGCATGTGTATGTGTCTGATTGTGTCAGGTGGATGGCATCGGCAACAACCACCATTAAGAATGCAAATTAGCTAATATAGATCTATCACGACATCGTCCTACTGGATAACGAGAAAGAAGACCCTGCAAAGAACAGTGTGGATGGCTTCTTGGGGAACATGCGCCTAGTCCTCAGTGACTCTACTCTGTTGACACACATCCTCCTGATACTATGCCTGTAAGGAACCTGTATCAGATGGTTCCACGACAATTCACAGACTAATCGTTCACTGGATATTTCCAAAAAACAAGAAAAAATTGTTAGAGATCGGGCCTAATGCGAAATCGTCGTGTCCCGTATCCGATAGAGACGAACAGATCTAAGAAGGTGACGATGTAGCCTAATAAATATATACCCTTAGTCTCTATGTGAAGTCATAGTCTGTGTTAAATTTTGTCATTAGTAAGCAGACGTAATATTATAATTAGGCCTATATACAGTAAGCATAGTTGAGTTGCAACTCTTTATAGATTCATTTAAAAAAAAAAAGATATTAACTTCAATTTCTGATACAAATGCTAATGGCATATAATAAGTCGTAGGCATAATTTCATAAGATAGCATTAAATTTGTAACCAATTGTAAAATTTACAGATGTTTTATTTTTTCAGGCTAATGATTCTATTAGGCCTACGCTGTAAGCTTATTTCTAATTCTCATACATATACCAATGGGCAATGGCCTATAATAGAATACCAAACATACATGTAGATCTATATAAGGAAATAGGGAAAGAAGAGCCTCAATTCATGGCACACAAAGGAGTTTATTATAAATTGTAAATGTATAATAATATGACATAGGTACAATAGTTTCAGAAGTAAAAGAGTTGGAAAGCTTGCCATTTTGGACAATGTGAAAGTTATTTGTTTGTTTTAGGTTCACGCGTTTTGAATGTTCCTCGAGAATTGAAGATAATCACATCGTAGCCCAAAGCTCCTGAAGGACGGGTTGGAACCCGATACCATCAAAACGACGGTCCAAAAACTCCTCCAAAGGCCCAGAGCACAAAACACACAAGGCAACCATGAACCATCCACCAAATTTTATATTACTGTAGGTCTTACATTGTGTCAGTCAACGTAGATTAGTAGCCCTAATTGCGTCTGCCAATGTTGGATTGTAGACCTAAATGTGCCAGTCAATGTAACGTAGGATTGTAGGCCTAATTGTGTCGGCCAATGGGGGATTGTAGGCCTAATTGTGTCGGTCAATGGAGGATTGTATAATGAAAAATCCTAGGATGATTTTGAATGATGCCAAGTTTTCGCATTTTATATTCCGTAGCATAGTTCCAACAGTACTTTCTTACGGGAGAGTCCCGGAGAGAATCAATTTATTTCTACAGGAGTTGATACACAGATATATCTAAATAGGATATACATAGACTGATAGCCCCCCCCCCCCCTAATCTTTTGATAGTGGTGCTTGAGAGAAGGAAATAAGATTTTTTCCCTGCTAAGACTTTGGAGTTATTTCCCTTCAAGGCCAACATTCTAAATCAAAATGTCAGCCTCCTTGAGACACACTTTAGTTCTCGGTTTTCAACGAAACAGATTTATTGAAAAGTATACGTGTTGTATACACAATTTCCTAATTAACATGTCACATTTAAAAGTATGTACATTAACGTTTACACCAGTTTCACTCGAACATTACATTTTTAATGGGAAATTTTAATAAAAAATCATGTAATAATATAATAATAATACTAATAGTCTTTAGACTTTAGTTAATACTAATAATACTAATCTCAATCTGTAATCATCTAAAACTAGTAAAACTAAAAGACTAAAATTTCTTGATTCTAAATCTAAGTCTAATGTTAAACTAAATAATTATTTTGTCTTTTGATTGCCAGGCAGGGGCAGGGCCAGGAAAAAATTAGGGCCAACCTTAGGCCACTGCAACCTATGCAACCGCAGTGGGCCCCGCACTTTTATGGGACCTGCGCTAATTTTAGGTGTTTAAAAACCATTTTATAACTTAAAACATTTCCCGTGGCCTCCTGTCGATTTAACAGGAGGTCCCTGAAATCTCAAAATATATGAAAAAGTCCTGGAAATATCCGAAAATTATTAAAATCTTTTGAAAACTCTTACAAATCTCCTGATAGACGAAAATTGTCATTTATTTTCCCCTCTTAAAGTACCTAGGATAACTTTCCATTATGTCCAAAATCTTGAGCATGTTTTGTCGCTTTGATATTTATTACAGAGTAGATTACCCCCCTATCATATGGGACGAGAAATGTGGCTTTATCTTTGTGTAGTTCTGAGTATTTTATAAAATGGTGTATTTGAAGATTATAGTTCAGTGTTTTATGTATATATGTATAATTGCTACTTTACTTTTGAATCTTCTATCCTGAAGGCTTTCTAAATTTAGTGATTTTACTAAAGGTGTTACTCTAGGCAAATGTGAATATTCAATTGTTATGAATCTCACTGCTCTATTTTTTGTCTGTTCCAGTTTCTTAATGTTTTCTTGAGTTGAGGGGTCCCAAACATAGGATGCATATTCTATTATTGGCCTAACCAAGGTTAAATAACATTTTAGTTTTATGTTCTTTTTTGATTTAAATAGAAATTTCTTCTAATAAACCCTAATGCTTTGTTTGATTTTTTTTATAGTTTCATCAATTTGGGGATTCCATGACAGTTTTTCATTTATTATAACACCTAGGTATTTTGTGTTTTTAGTCTTTGTTACTGGTTTACCATGAATAAGATAAGTGGAATTATTTTGTTTTAGTTTTTTTGTTACTCTTAATAACTGACATTTTTCTGGGTGGAAAGACTTGCTACAATTTGATTCCCATTTCTGTAATTCATCTAATTCTCTTTGTAAAATTTCTGTGTCTTGTGTTGTTTTTATTGTTCTATATATTATGCAATGGTCTGCAAATAATCTGATTTTTGTTCCTGCACTAATGCAATTTGGTAAATCATTTATGTAAATTAAAAATAGTAAAAATAGTCATTATGATTAGTCTGAAGTAGAATGATTAGGATTAGGTACTTGCACCAAAAAAAAAAAAGAATCCTATTCAGGCTATTGTTATTGATCAACTTGTTATTGTAAATTTTAGATATATGTCAATCTATGTAAAATAAAATGGGATGAAAGATACTTTCCAACACCTCATCTATCACTGTAGTTGAGTCTTTCATCAGATTTTCTTAGGTTCATACTAGATTCTAGCTAGTCTGTAAGAGTAGACACCAAAGGCAAAAAGAGCAACGATTTTCATATTACAGAGTGTCAGAACACTTTGACCCTTACCCTCCTGCATTTTCTTTCCTGGGGTATTTGGAATCTAAATTACATTTTAAACATTCTGATAGGTTACTAAACAAATATGATTGAGTTGTGTAAATCAATATTGAGTTGGTTGTTTTATGAGTAAAGAGGGTTGAGGTTTTATAAAACATAGAAAGAATGCTTAAATAGCCCTACATTTAGATTGTTTAGTACTTGAAGAAGCTCTGTTATTGATTTCTATTGAAAGCTTAACGAAAATAAATAATTATTGTCTGTATACAATTAGCCACATTAATTTTTTTTTGGTGCTTCCTTCAACATTTTGTTTGTTTTGCTTTAGGTGTATTCAACAGATTCACCTGGAAATATTGTGACAAAACACACACAAGTCAGCCCTGAAGTGGCGACTCTGTTAGAACAGAATGGTACAACTAAAAGTGGAGAACTGAAATACAGAAGTCACCCCGGCACCATCAGAAGAAACAGATCTCAGTTACCGTCTCGTTTGATAAAAGCCATCAAAATTTTATTAGAAAGTGAGTTTTGCTGTAAACATTTGAATTTTCATCGTACTTATGATTCTTTACTTAAAGTCTAATATGTATTGGTAAGCTACATCACCAAATCATCATTGGCTGCCTGTTTTCAGTCATGACTATGTCTCATCCATAGAGGATGAGATGAGAGGCTGGTCATTGCCTATGGTCAAAACAGAATTTATAATTGACATTTTATTATATTTATTATCAAATGTTACTATTTTCTTTGTTGTTTTGACAATGTGAAAAGACTTGTAAAAAAAAAATATCTCTATCACTGACAGAATATCCAGTCAAGTCTATGGAAGCTGAAACAGAGAAACTCAATCATTACCTTCAGCACAGACAGATCCCAGTCAGTGACAGAGAGTTAACACAGAAAGCCAGAGAGATTGAGGCAAAGATTGTAGCAAAAGGTTTTGTTTTGTTTTCTCTAGTGATTGTTTTTTTATTTTCCAGTTTATCCAAAGTTTAAATGTGCTCTATAATCAAGATCAGGATTTTGTATTAATCAAACTTGGTAAATTTCAAGCATTTGCCTCATCTGGCAATTGTAAAATGTTTGTAAAAAAGTTTTTCATGTTTCGGATGTTCCTTCAGAGTTGAAGATAGTTTACCTCCTAGTCCTATGATCTATCATGATCTATCATGGTGATTAAATTGTTTTCGCCCTTTTGATTTTGTTCTCAAACCATCACGTTAAAGAATTTCTTCTATGTTAAGGTGCTTCTATTCAAATAGCATTGTCATGTGGGTATTGAGATGTTTTGTCACAGTGTAGTGATCCTAAATCTGCTAATTACACTTGCTCCTTTGGGTCTCTATTTTCAATAGAGAAATGTTACATAAGATATAGTAAGCACTGTGACCAGATTCTTTAGCAATGACATAGCAATGGGGTAAATGTGACTGAGCCTAATCATTAAGCAGCCTCTACTTGTACATATTTTATATTCTTAAATAATATAGCTATAGAACCAGATGGTTAAATGAATTTTGGATTCTCTGCTAGTATTACTATTTGTTATCGAAATCAATGGAATCATATTTTAGAATAAAATGTGGTATTAAACTTTATATGTCACTATGCTCACCAGAGGGAGACATCCCAGATGACTTGTATGGTTTGGAACTGGAAAATGCTAGAGATGCAATGAAAAAAAAAGTTTTTACAAGGTTGAAAAAAATTGTTTACCATTGGAAACCGATTCAGTAAGTCAGCAGCTGTAATATTTTTGTAAACATTGGTTTAGTTTAGTCTCTTGTTTATATTTATGTTGGTTGAACATCAGGTGGCAATTGTAGTGCTGCCAACTTAAAGATTTTTTTTCCAGGGTTTTCTCAGTATGCAATGAGACTGGGATAATAAACCATGGGGCAATTAATATTCATTTTTGATCATGCTTTGAACATATTAAAAGTTTTAATGCTGCAGGAATGAAAAACTTTAGCAAATACAATTTTACATATATATGGGAAACCCTGCCAGACCAAAGTACTTTTTTAAAAAATGTTTCATTAGAATTTTTTTTTTTTAAATTGTGTTTTGATCATGCTTTGTGTAATTTTTCTTTATAAAATAATCTATATCTTCTTTCATTTTCTCTTTTAGTATTTCTTTGCTTCTCTGTCTGCTGACTCATTCACCTCAAGCCAACATAAAATGTGGGGCCGAGTTGAAAGTCCTTGGATTTTAAACCGAGGGGTCTTGATAAGTTGAATCCTGGTGGAGATTGGTATTTTTAGAATTCTACCCAACTGTAATCCCTGGTATTTTTAGGATTCTACCCAACTGTAATGAGTAATTGACTTAGCCTGGGAAAGTAAATTAGTTGGCCATTGTGTTAGCCACATCAAACCCTTGTTAACCATTGGCCATAGAAACAGATGAGTTTTACATCATCTGACAGGGGTATCCTCATAAAGTTTAATGCACACAAATAAACTCAACTGGCCTTGTGACTTTAACTGTTACACATGTTTAAAGAATGACTTTGAATTTTGACATATGACTTAAGTTGTTGTTTACACCTAAACATGTATTGCTGGGAATCATTAGGAAAAGAACCTATTACTAGGAATATCAACACAGTGAAAATAATTTAGATTATTACTGTAATGTTTAAAAAAAAAAGCCTTTCTTCATAGCTTTTAGTTCAGACTCTAATAAGACCAGCTAAAGACTGTAGCTATACACCCTAACGAAACAAAGCAATCAAATCTGAACAACAAAAAACTTGATCCTAACAGATCACAGTCAGCCATCACCATTTTATCATTCAGTATTGCTATTGTAATCAAAAGCTTTGCTTAATTTTTTCTACAGATATGATGCTTTTTCCTCATACATATATTTAGTTGGCTGTATGGCTACAGACTACTCAATATTGTTGCAGTGTTTTACTGAGGTGAGGGCTTCAACATTTGTAATATGCATATTGTTGAATATGATTTGATTCTTTAACCATTCAAAAAACGTACATTTTTTTCACTTAACAAGATTATACCTGATTTTTTTCTCATTCATACCTTTCATTGAAAAAAAAAGACATTTGTTATGAAACTTGTGTTTTGATCAATTTACTTCAGGATAGAGTGAGCAAATTTAACTTTAAGAATTATTTTGGTTCAGCACACAGAAATGTTTGCAATGTTTATGTTTAGTCATCTAGTGTCTGGAATTATTTTCTTACAGATTTCCAAACGTGATTCAAACTTCAAGCCCATGTCTGTTTATAATTTTGGTTCCAAAGTCGGAGCAGCCATCTGGTCAGTTACAGTACTGTGCTCAAGTTTTGTTGTAGCCATAAGTATGTCTGTATGGTAGTAGCCATAAGTATGCATGGTAATAACCATATGTATGTCTGTATGTTCCATGGTAGTAACCATATGTATGTCTTTATGGTAGCAACCATAAGTATGTCTGTATGGTAATAACCATAACTATGTGTTTGTTAGTAACCATATGTATGTATGGTATTGTGTTTTGTGAATATTACCATTCATGAAATATTTTTGTGATTGTTTATGTTGAAATGACAAGTTTTTAGTTGTTTCTTTTTCTTAATCTTGTTACTTTTGTTCTTGAAGACAATTTAAGATTTGTTTTGTATCAACTAATCTATTTTATTGTTTCAGGGCTGCTGATAAACTGTGGGGGGCTATTGGGGAATACTACTGTGTTGATCACTCTGTCCATATGAACACAATAGCACAACTTTTGTTACAAGGTAAATATTTACACATGCAAGGTACTGAATTTTAATTAATTGTCACAATCTTGTACTGTGCCAGAAAAACTTAAATGATGTCAAATAATTATTAAAATAATGACTCTTTTTTTTTACAACTACTTTTGAAAGAAACATAATCTATAGAAGCTGGTTAGGGAACAGGTCCCCATGCTATGTGTTTATAGAAGCTGGTTAGGGAACAGATCCTAAGCTATGTGTTTAAAGTCCTCAAATTCTCACCAGGTTTTTTAATTACAGGTTAGAAAAATTATCTTTTTACTATCTATAAAAATATTAAGATTTCATTTTTGTTGCGAATAATAGAATATGCATCCTCTGTTTGAAACTCCTCAATTCAAGAAAACATTAAGAAACTGGAGCAGATACAAAATAGAGCGGTGAGATTCATACCAAACGAATAATCACATTTGACTAGAGTAACACCTTTAGTAAAATCCCTAAATTTAGAAAGCCTTTCGGAGAGAAGACTTAAAAGTAAAGTAGCAATTAGACATAAAACACTGAAACATAATCTTAAAATACAAAAACAAAACTTAATAAAATTCTAGGTCAAATTTGTAAAAAAGCTCCTTCTTCCCTAGTGCTATTAGACCATGGAATGGGTTGCCTGAGCTAGCCAAGGAAAACCAGTGACTTGGCAGAATTCAAGTCATTGATTTTAATATGCATAACTAAATGCATGACGCGTAGGGTGTAATCATCTTCTGTTTTGAAGTAATGTCTGTATTATATAAGATAAGAATAGCATTTTAATTGCAAAATACTTGCTGGCTTAATTTTCAGTTGAAGTTAGACTTGTCATTTAGTGACTCAATGTCTAAATTTATTTGAGCATTTAAGTACTTGAAACTACTTTCTTAACAAATATGTCTAACTTACATAACATGCTAATGAGAAAACTTCTGATTGATTATAACATGTTTCCTAGTGAAAATCTCAATTGTTCAGAATTCAAGTTGTTATCTATACACATTTTCTCTATTCCAGATGCTAATGAACAAAATACAGTGTTCAGTATAAAAGGTGTTCACTTTAGACTGAATGAGCCCAGCCCTAAGAATGTGAGTTATCTTATAAGATACAGTCATCATTGCTTATGAGAAAATAATTATGTCCTACACGTCAATTAGGGACTTAAACTCTGCCAAATGATTGGTTTTCCTGGCTGATTCAGGCAACCCATTCCCTTAGGGAAGAAGGAGCACTTTGTAGATACGTTCTTTAGGTCTTTCTGAGTATTTTATTTGGTTGGGTTTTTGTATTCCTACATTCTGGTGTAGTGTTTTATTGCTTATAACTACTTTCCTTTTTAACCTTATGTCCTGAAGTGTCTCTAAATTTAGTGATTTTACTAAAAGTGTTACTCTAGTCAAATGTAAATATTCTTTGATTATAAATTTCACATCTCCATTTTCATTTGTTCTAGTTTCTTTGTTTTCTTAAGTTGAGGGGTCCCAAACATGGCATACATATTGTTACGACCTTTCTTAACCAGGCCTTCTGTCACAACTGCACCACAACACAACACATCTAACAAAGTCCTTGACAACAAGACTTTCTAGTAACAAGGTGGCGATTTATTTACAAATAACATCAACAGCCAATACGACACACAATTGGCTACCTAACTTTAAATGCTTTCTAAACAACAGAACTGCCTAACACTACAAGTCTCTCTTCTTAGCTAGTACAGCTACATTTTCAAGACTCGCTCTCTTGCTGTCCTGGACCCAACTGTCTTTCTACACATTGTCTCTTGACCGTAAAGGCCTTCAGTCCATGACCAAAGCGCAGGTCACGCTTGCGTGCACTAGTAGTACACTCCCTTGTTTATAAAGCCGTTGACCTGTGTTATTGGCCTGAGTGGTGTGTGTCAGTAGGCCACAAACACATTAACCCTTTCGGTCCGCCACAGTTACTACAATATTCTAATATTGATTTAACCAAGTTAGATAACCCTATTTTTATAGTTTATAAAATTAAAAAGCAAACAAATTTTCATTTAAATATATTTTTAAAAAATACAAATTTTCATTTAAAAAAGGTGTACTAAAAAGAAAATTGATTCATAATAATGTCGAATTTTGTTGGCATTGATCTAAAGATGTTTTGAATAGCTTGTAAGGGCTGCACAATTTCATTTTGAAACCAGTCTTTTAGTGAAACCTAATTGAAGATCTAATTTTTGTTAAATTGTGGTTTTAATTTCAGTACATAACATTTTAGTCCTTCTAAAACATATATTAATAAGTTGGGCCATCTGATGGACAGATGAAAATAAAAGTATTTACAAAGTCTGAGACTTCAGTGTTATAGGGGTAGCAGTGGTATGTTGTAGGTTGGAGTGTCGCTCTGGTTAGACAGATATGTCCTTTGTTAGTTTGTATTTGTTTTCCTTAGCTAATGGTAGACTTGTTATTGTGTTTTATCATTTCAAAACAAGTTATTGTGTCACTTAAGTAAATTATGAGATGGTTATAAACACTTTGCTACCTATACAATGCATACATTTCACATAGTACAAATTCTGGTTGTTATATGTGACTCAGGCATTGGGTTTGGCAGAACTGTTAACACTGATGTGAGAAAGTGGCTCAGGTATTGGGTTTGGCAGAACTGTTAACACTGATGTGAGAAAGTGACTCAGGTATTGGGTTTGGCAGAATTGTTAACACTGATGTGAGAAAGTGACTCAGGTATTGGGTTTGGCAGA
>JADKLZ010000167.1:1357513-1374544 GCA_021533235.1 Biomphalaria straminea
TGTTAACAAAGTCCTTCTGATTTGCATTACTGGTTTGGAAAATTATCCCCGGGCTAATACTTTGAACGTATTCTCATTGGCCCGGACGTAAATATTCTGGCATGCCTTCCGGGCAAGACTCGGCGCGCATGCGCTAAGCCTGCGGCCTGAATACTGAAACGAGTCTCAACTGCTGGTAGGAGAAGTTTACTCTTTGCCTTAGGGGACACAGGAGGATGATGGCTGATAAGGTTCTCCTCCTGAGGGATAAGGCGTGTTTTTAGATCCGACTTTGCCCAGGGGGGTGTAGACGCTACACCGAGTCGCTCTACTCCTTGTTATATTTATCCGTTTCCTTAACTCTACTAGTCTCGAAGAACTATCTATTGCATCTTAAAACATCATGTTTATGCTTTGAACTTAAAACTGTTCTTCAATCTCTAACAAAAAAAAAACATCTTTTAATATATATTTTTCTGAAAGACAATATTTTCTTTATTAAACTCCAAATATAATTAAGTAATTAAAAAAATAATGTAAAAAAAATGGTGCAGGCATCGAACACGTGACATCGTCAGCTGCTAAAACGTACGCATTTATTATTCGGCTACTGAGGAAGATATAGGCCTACTTGTGCGATTATTTATTGACATTTTCATTATATGGACATCTAGATCTAACACTAAACCTTAAGTTTTGATTTAGAATAAAATTCTAGATCTATAATCTAGATGTAATTTATATTAGATTTGCGTACACATTAGGCTATATTTACTGTTACCGGTATCGCATAATTACGTTAATACAGTTGACTACGCTATTGTTATAAACCTGGATTGGCTGTTCTTTATTGACATTAAACTATTACGTTACTTTGGAGCCCAAGTTGGTGGTGTTGTATGGTGCAGCTTGCAGAGAGCCGGGATAGAGAGATTCGTAACACTATATTAGCTATACACCTGGATATAGTGTTCATCCAAAATTAGATTATTTTTTACTTTTAAAAAAATTATAACAGTCAAACTAGTTTTCCCCGTGTGACCAAAGAGCTAGTTATTCTTTTCTCAGAAATAAATATAAAAATAAAATGATGCGTTTCTAGGAAAAATCGTTAGAGCCATTTTTGGAGATCAGCTTCCATGTTCCTGCTGATACCATGAAGATCCGACTTGAATAGAGGCATTAAAAAAAAAGATCAAGTGATGTGCTTTGTTTATTAAGATATTAATTATTGACTAGTGGGGTATTAGACCTACAATTTGTATACATATCTCGGTAAAAAGGTTTAAAAAAAACAAAAAACAATTGCGATGCTCAAGTGGTGGAAAGTTATTCTTGAAAACTGTGCGGGTCTACGACTTGAAAACCCTGCGGGTCTACGACTTGAAAACCCTGCGGGTCTACGACTTCGGCCGAAACGAATCGCCATAGAAGTCCTGAACACTTTGACCTGCAACGTCACAACCTGTGGGCAGTGGAGACCAATACCCCCCTGTCACGTCACATGTCTGTATGGTGTGGCAGGAGCCATTGATCTCCACTTCCCACGTGTGGTATTGCAGGTGTTATGGCCTTCTATTACCATAAGGTGGTGAGATAGTCCAGCATTTTGAGAGGAAATGCAAAATAAAGTCGTACCGGTACGAGGAGATTTTCTTGTTTAATATTTTATTTCATTATTTTTGTTTTAAAGCTTCTATCAACTCACTCTGGTACAAATCTTGTACAATCATTTCCCCCATTCTCGGACCAAGTTGAAACTTTATTTAATCAATGTCAATGACAACACGTGAATTAATAAAAATGAGTAAATTTGGTTTTCTATAGAAAAGGAGAAAATAAATCTCGCAGCATAGACATGCGATTCTTCCCGCCTACAAGTTTGTTTTAATTACAGTGTTAAATATGCGGTATTTTGCTAAACTAGTGGAGTGGTTCTTAGTTCCCTTCTGGAGTTTCTGTGTCTGGTGAATCAATGGCTTTGGTTTCGTCTTAAGACGAGGCAGAATCTGGTGTGACTGATCAAGCTGACTCTGGAGCGGCAAACTTTACCACAGTTCGTGCATGTATATGCATCTGACTTGGGGCTAGTTGACAGGGCAGCTTTCTTCTTTCTCTTGACCGATGCAGCTTCGTTTCTTTTGCACTCGGCGAAGTTCGTACCAGCACACACAGTCTGTCTCCATGCTGTCCGGTCTTGGGCTATTTCTTCCCACATACCGGTACATTGTTCGATGCAAGTGGTTCTCATGGCCGTGGGTGTCAATGGGGGATAAACTCCCATGTTGTCTATAAAATACTCCTAAAGGTTTGCGTCTGAGATATTGTTACAATCTCTCTCCTACTCAGGAGTTCTGTCTACACTGCTCAACAACACAACACATCAAGAACTTGACAAAGAGTTCTGGTACTTTAAAATAACGAGTGAATAAGTAGATAACAGACAATACAATTGGCAACACAACTAAAAATGCTACACTGTACATCATAGTACCGGGTACCCGGTTCTAAACTACTGTTTCTACCATCACTTGAGGACTCCGCCAGGACCGACTTCATAGCCGACTCACAGTCCCTTCCCTGCCATGTACTGCACTTTTTTACACACTGTCTCTCGTCCGTGAAGGATTTCGATCACATGACCATAATACGGGTCATATTTGTGTGTACCGGTACTAGCAGTAATGTCCCTTGTCCATCGACAACCGTTGACCTGAGTGATTTGTCTGGGTTCGCGTGTCAGCTGAACCTATAGTTAAACCCTATCGCGCCGCCAATAGGGTTATAACAATACCAAGTCTGGCGAAACTGCTCTTACTAACAGGTGAAGGCGGATAAGACTGGTTCCGATGTGAGCTGTATTATTCAGCAGCTTATTACTGGTAATTCACTTTTATTTCGACAAATATCTACATTGGAATTGAAATATTTGTCATCGTCAATAAAAGATGTTGTTTTGTCCAAAAATTTAGTTGGGACTAGCTGTCTGGAGCTACAAACCAACGATCACCAAGTAACTATCTTATGAATAGAAGAAATCCCTTAGCAGATTACTGTGAACTACCGGTATCATCAGAACAACGAAAAAAAAAAATTGGGAAACACTTAAAACGTTTTTCTGTTCTCTAACTGAAAGTGTTAACTTGAGGTCAGATCATGATGGTTTGAGAACACCATATACCTTAACCAACCCCTCCCCCGTTATATTTTTTTGGGATGAAAAGTTCTATTTTTAATGTGAATCTTTTGTAGTTTATATTACCTAATCAATCTATTACAAATAGTACAAATAGTATTGGCTTCTTTTGTGAAACTGACTTGTAAACCAAAGATCACCTGGGGTGCTCTTGTATACAGAACATACCCACCCATTCTATCTTTACCTAAGACCAGTACATTTTACAGTATAAACATTAACTCTCAGGCTTCTCAAGACATTTACTTTATTGCCGTATTTGTTTACTGAACGCACAATTGCTCTCAGAGCTCAAGTCCAATACTTCAGCAGCAGTTTAACCAAAATTTCAAAGAAATTATCAACATCAATTTCAAAACACAAGGCTAATTTTAATTGATCAGTATATTTACTATTCGCTTTTGCTCTTGGTCAATGGTCAGCGCTCTTAACCACAACTATATATCAAATGAAAAACCTATTTGTACAACACAAAGCATTATACGAACTAAACATGGTTTGAAAACTGTCACAAACTCTACCCAGAGGGAGGGGGGGGTGTCCATCAAAGCTAGAATGTAGTGCTTGAAATCTTTAGAAACCAATTGACCCAGAATTGTAGAGTACAAAAACACACACATGATCAGAACGTTCTCCATGGACAATTTTTGATATTGGTGTTTAGGTTTGCTAATAGCTCAACACTGTTCTCCCACTGTGAATTGTAGTTGGGTAGTCATTACCATATGAACCAAAGACACTTTCCACTAGTACTCAGCTACTCATCAAACGTTCCTCTTGTTCTCAAGAAAAGCACAAAGACAAACAAGTTGTATATTTTTTTTTTGTAATGTTCACATCATTAACAACATTGTTTTAAAAAAATGATAAAAACAACAATCAATTCAATACATACATCAAACAAGTTGGACCCTACCATCACAATACATAGCAATCAAAATGGTTTCTCTCATGAGTAGCCCACTACAGTCAGCTTGACTTCCAGAGATGAGATTTTGATCCAAAGCAATCAGACATGAAGACAGACAGATGGGCGGTGGTAGCTGTACAGATGAAGGTGAGAATGAGTGAAGAAAGGAATGAACTACTGATGCTGGGTCTACATGGGAGGACCTCCCATTCTTGGTGGTTGACCTGGCATTCCTCCTGGAAATAGACATCAACAAAGTCAGTGATACACATTTCTAATGCTTATATATAATTTAGCTATTTAGCTGGATAAAGAGAAAAATACAGTCTGACTCTAACCAATAGACATTCAAAACCAACATGCTATTGATCTTTAGACTGCACAGTTTAAACGCCTGTTAGCTTGCCTCAGGGTTTGTCAAGATTAAAGAAATCCACTAACATAACTAGTCTTCCCCCATTAGGAAGCAACTCTCCTTCACCCTTACAGAATACTACATTCACACTACAATAGTGATTTGAGCCACACAGCTTACTTCAATAAACATAACAGTTTTCAATGCTAGCATTTAGTTCTGGATAAATTTATGAAATAAATGACATCCATTTTTTTGTTCTTCCCATTGATTTCAACCAAGTTTTGGCCTCCAGCTATTCCAAGCTTTTCAATCATTGCATTCATTATTACAGCTTCTATTTTTTTTTTGTTTTCCTCAAAGCCCTAAGGACACATCTCCCCAACACACCCTTCCTCAGCATCACTCAAGACACATGCCCTGGTGGCTAGAGCTCTACTTTTTTCTTTTCATTAGTTATGGTTAGCCTGTGGGTTACTTTTGCCCTATAAGCTACCATTCATTATAGAGTCTGTACCATGTGTCTGCAGGGCTGGAAGGAGAAATGACAGGTGAACACATAGAGGTATCTTAAGGGCTTATTCAACCATGGCAGTTGAAGTGCTCTAGTGAAATGTTCAATCACACAATGTGTCTCAATAGATCATGAATTGGACAAAAAGTCCCAGCAGACACAATCAGACATACAAACAATTATTTCTCATAGTGAAGTTTACAATTCTTACATATGGTCAAAATGAATGAAACTATAACAGCATAAAACTTAGTGAAATGACCATTGAAAGAGAGTTCATGTTAAAAACTAGTTTTCTGGCATTCTAAGAATTATAGAAATAATGTAAAAATGTTTTACCCACTCAAGATTTTGGTTAAACATTAGGCTTATGTGATATTTTAAGTAAAGATTACTGACATTTTTTTTAAACACAAGTTTTTTCTTTATTTTCAGATCAGACAAAAAGACAACTTTTTTAAAGAGAAAAATTGCAAACCATGGAACAAATCTCAAACATAGCAGAACTCTATGTCTACTAGGCTAGCTTTAAGTCTCTACTGTTATTTAAGGTTTATTCTCTAATGTTTATTAAGTTTAGATCTACTCATCAGACTACATATTTTAGAAGACCATTGTTTATTTTTTTGGGTAAAATGTTGAATCATTATTTCTAGTCTAATGATCATAGATTGCCCATGAAACACATCAGTGCTATCTCCACTATTTGGAATTTAATTTATGTGTTGATTTAGACAGGACAATTTATAATTCAAAACATTTCTTAGGTCTTTTTTTCTTGTTTTTCCATTTCATTTGGAGTTTTCCTATATTCTTCCCCTAGGGCCTACAATTACTCAAGACTGTCCCTCTTCAGATATTGTGTTTAAAAATAAAAAGTTAAAGATACTCTAAGAACTATAAATTAAACAGAGAATGGGCAACTTCGGATAGTGCAGCAAAGAAAAAAATATCTACTTAATGTAATGTAGAAATTAAAGTGCATTATTTATAGAGCTTTACACAGAGACTGAACAAAGCTAAGGTCTAATTTTGGAATAATATTTTAATGTTTGTTCAAATAAATATAGAGCCATGTATCTACATCAATCTCAGACAATTCAATATGTGAGCTTTTAATCATAAAATTGATAACATGCTTATTCCATGTCAATTATAATAATCCTATGTAATAGTATGTACAAATGTTGCATTACTAACAAGGGTGTCTCTAGCTCATGTTCAAACTAGATGTGAACTAGATGTTCACGCATCATTTACTAGCAGCTGCTTTAGAGTGATTTCATGCCCAATTTTTCTTGTGTTTTGAAGCCCAGGTACAACTCAGGGTTAGGCATGACCTAATCAAACTACATAATAAAAAACTTCACCTTGGTGTTTGAATTTATTTACGAATTTCAGTCTGATAGCTCAAAAGAAGGAAAACAACTGAAGTCAGCAGATACAATTTGGTAACTTCGAGTGTACAACTAGCTGTACACTCTAAGCTATGATGAAATTAAAAGCCTCATCCCAATGATTAATAGTCTTGCCTTTTTTAAATCTAGAAAATTTTAGAGCTAAAATAAATATCTACCTCTGAATAAAATATATCTAGACTCGATATTAAAATGGTTTGAAAAGATCATGTGTATAGAGCAGAGGTTTTAAGGCAATCCAGAATACTGTTGTAACTGAACTGTGATGCCCTATGAGCAATCTACCAACACATGCGACACAGGCCTGAGTATTTAAAAGGACTAATGTAAACATTCCTTAACACTGTTATGGTTATCTGTCTATGGACTGTGTGTTGTTTCATAAGGATTGAGTCGTCAGTTCGACACAATAGAGGACCAGGAGAGTTAATTTAACTCTTTCAATGTGGCATTACTCTCAACGATTAACTTGGTTTATAATATTTATTTCACTATCTTTCTTTATGTTATTTTTTTTTTATTTCTCTCTTTCATTTTCTGGATGTCAGAGTGATTGTTCTTTATTTTGGTAGTAAATTTGATGCAGTACCAACACAACATTGTGGTTAATGGTTTCTCCTTTTTTAGTTCATTTCCAGGGACAGGAAAAATGTAAATAATACAATCTTTTTAGTGCATTTCTTCATCTTTTATGAAATTTGAAGTTATTAAATGTGTTAAGTTTTGTGATTTTTAAATATTTATGGATTAAATATTTAAATAAAAGGTTAAATCTTTCAGTTTATCAATTTTAAACAAATATTTTTTAAAATATATTTCCTTTTTCTGTGCACCTTTTAATTAAAAGGTTTAATTTTTCAGTTATCAATTTTAAACAAATATTGTTTAAATATATTTCCTTTTGCTGTGCTCAGTTTAAAATTAACACATTTCTTGAATAAATAATTTTATTTATTATAATTTTGAGGCCATTAATTTTACATTAAAATAAAATCAAATATGTTAGATTATTTATAAATTATTTATTTATTATTTATTTATAAATATTGTTTAAATATATTTCCTTTTGCTGTGCTCAGTTTAAAATTAACACATTTTTTGAATAAATAATTTTATTTATTATAATTTTGAGGCCATTAATTTTACATTAAAATAAAATCAAATATGTTAGATTATTTAATAAAACAAAATAGTTATATTAGTTTTAGTAACTCTACTTTTAGAAAATCATTAACCAAATGTACATTTCAGGATATTTGTGGGTTTTTTTTTTTGTTAGCTCAGAAGACTTCATGCATGCATATTATGTTAACTAAAGTCACGCATCATTTTACATTGAAATATTTATTTTTAGTGGCATGAACTTTTGCTTGGCATAACACAACAAACACATTAGACTTCACTCCACCAGACAGTAAACCTAGTTTTTCTGGGAATTTATTTTAAAGAAGTCAGTAAATTATTTGTTTAGAATACATTCACTTAAATTTAAATGTTAACAATAAGTGCATTTACAATTGGCTAAGCTAATTCAACACAGATATTATTTATATTTATTTAGATACTAGTTTGCAAATTATAAAGTTATTTCATTGTTCAATCAAGATCTACTCTATTTTTTACAATGCTTATTCATTTTTTTTTTAACATTAAATCATACCAAGTAGATCTAGGCAACTTATTTGTATACACCTAAATGTAGTAGTAAAAAATTTGACTGAATTTATCTACATCTATATAATTTTCTAAATCTTAACACTACTCCACTTGAATTAGAATGTTAATCTAGTTTTAATAGTGGTTTATGCTGAAGTAAAAATTTTAAAGCAAAGGCTTAGAGCTAAAGTTGAATATTACTCTAGACACTTTTTGTTATTAGATCTCTAAGGACATTTAGAACAGGGGTCTCAAACATGCGCCCCAGAAACTATTTTGTGCGGCTCGCGTCCACATCCGCGAATTAAAAAAACAGACACAATTTACAATGACCACATATAAGCCGTGAAATGATTTACAACTGCAAAATGTGTGCGATGTGTTTCAAGAACTGGATGCTTGTATTGACAGGTGTGGGCTACCGTGGGAAAAACTTGTTTCAGTGAATACGGACCTGCAATGTATTCAGAGAAGGTTGGTGTTGTTGGATTAATGGTAGAGAAACGAAATAGCTCAGCTTGGCAGGACCTTTTGCAGTCATTCTGCACCAAGAAGCACTCTCTTACAAAGGTCTACAAATGAAGAACATGATGGATGATGTCGTGAAGAAGGTGAACTTCATTCATGCACAGAGTCTCAACCACATACAGTTTGTGTCACTTCTAGCTGATTTAGAAACAGAATACGGAGAGCCGCTGTATCATGTACAAGTCAGATGGTTGAGTCGTGGAAAGTGCTGCAGAGACTTTTTGAACTGAGACGGGAAATAGCATTGTTCATGGCAATGAAAGACAGGGACATACCTCAGCTCAGTGACCCAATGTTTTTGTCGGATCTTGCTTTTCTTACTGACATCACGCAACATCTCAATGTAATCAATTCAAAACTAAAGGGCACAAAGCAGCTGATTACCGTGATGTTTGAGCGCATCAAATCATTCAGATGCAAGCTGACTTTGTGGGACACACAGCTGGCAGATGGAAACCTGGCTCATTTCTCTTTTCTACGGAGCATAACGGTTGAACTACAGCGCCTGAAAGATATGTAGACATCCTCTCCAGACTACATCAAGATTTTGAATACCGCTTTCAGCAATTCACTGCTTTCGAACCACAATTTTTCCGTGTTGCCACTACGTTCGCAGTTGACATGAAAAACGTTCCAGAGGAAGTCTAGATCGAACTACTGGACCTGCAGTGTGACACTGTTCTGAAGCAAAAATGCACTGATGTTAGTGTTAGATCTCTACCAGCTTTTTCCAACTTATTCTGCGCAGCTGCTAGAATTCTAGCGATGTTTGGGAGTACGAGTACATATATTTGCAATCAGTTTTTCTCCAGAATGAAGATCAACAAAACAGCATTACAATCAAGACTGACTGATGAGTATCTGAGAGCAAGCTTGCGGCTTGCCACTACACGCGACTTCAGGCCTAACATCGATGGTCTGATCTCTGCCAAACTCTCTCAGCTGAGTGGACAGAAACATGAGTGACGAGCCATCTGCAGTAGGCTTAGTAATTATAGTTTTTTTGTGTTTTTTTTTGGGGGGGACTACAGTTTCTGCTTTTTTTTATTAGAGACGTCAACTTATAGTAAACTAAACTGCATCTGAATGTAATAAACTACACTAAATGTAATTAATTATTATAAAAAAATTATTTTGGTATTTAACTGCAATGACAGTAGGTAAAAATTTTTGTAAAAATTTAATGAAAAAACATTCAATTTCATGCTGACCTCTGATTTAGAATAAAGATAATATAGACTTCCAGGTAGACCTACTGCATATGGATCTCAATAATAAATAATATCGTTTAAAAAAAAAAAAAGAGTTCTAGATTCTAGACCAAGCCCTGTCCTAGTTCTATTCACTATTACTAGAGTTGAGATAATGAAATGAAATCAATCTGTTCTAAATTGGTCACTAATTACTAGTCTAAATCTAATAGTGCTAGATGAAATTAATCTAAATCTAGATTATCTTAAGTTAAATCTTATTTAGATTTAGATCTAGGCTTACTCCTTGTATAAATTGAAGGTGTTTCTAAAAATTTCTTTAAAAATAAAAAAAAAATTACTCCTCCTCTAGACCCCACAACTGGGTTGTAGATCTAGACTTTGTAGCTTCCAGATCTACTAATTTCAGATCAACATCAAAGTCCATTTAACTCTTTATCTCCCAAGCGACGACAATGTTGTCGGTCATTTTTGTAAAAGCCGATTAAGCGACGATAATGTCGTTGGTGCAGTAAAACATCTTTATTTCGTTCCTATTCTTGGTTAATAATTTTAAATGCTTATATTCTAAATCTACGTGATTTCCGCTTGCAGAAGAGTTCGTTGTTTACTTCCTTCAGCATGTTTTTAATTGTAGAGAGGGTTTTGAAAGTCGTCTTTTTTTTTTTGTGTGTGTTTAAATGGAAATTGAAGCTGGCCCATCTGATGGTCGATCTACTAAAACTTGTAGATCTATATTATATTCAGGTCAAGAAGTAAAAGACCTTATTGATTTAGATCTAGATAAAATGATATTGTTTTATCTGATCATATTGATTCTGATAGTGATAGTTTAGTGCCAGTGTAAGTGTTAGAATCTAGATCTAGAACTCTAGATCTGAATCTGATAATTCATCAGCTGATGAACCTGCTACACCCCCTTCTAAAACTAAATATATTAGCACAAATAATACATCTAGACCTGTTTAAATAAGTTGGAAAAATGCAGAGATTAAAACAATAGCATTATATGCAGTTTGGAATAGAAATGATCTTCTTATGTGACTTGGATTACATTTTTTATCGTCCATCGGTGAGTTTTCATATTTTCATTTTTACTTTTCATAAAACAAAATAAAAATACCACTTCAATTTATACACTTCATTTTGCAATATCTAAAAAGAACATTCATTTTCCTTTAATTCCATATCAAAAACATAATTCTATGATTGTAAATAAAAAAATTAATCCATTTTAACTATAACATATTAGTGCACTCCGATCGGATGAAATCAATAATTCCGTCAGAACGTGGAAAATAATTACGTAGATAAAGAGTTAAGTGAGGATTTTATCAAGAGAGATTCAAATCTTCTCTTGCAAAAGCCCTGGACAGAAACCCTGTTTTGCATAGTCCATACATCACCATACAGGTTGAGAATTTGTGGTTTCCCAGATTGTTGAGACGGAGATCAGCAAGTCTGGGCCAGTCAAAAAAATGTGAGGCAAGGTTTTCTCTTCTTTGAGTTGAAGTTAGGTCATAGCCATGAGAAATATGAATCTCAGATCTAGAATTCTAGACCTAACTTAGGCTGCATGTACATTTATATTTTTTAAAATTTTTTATTAAAAGGTTCCTAAGCCAATTATTTCATTCTGGGTTAGTAGCTAGATCTATATAGATTTGGTATTTTAGATCCCAGACTTTTCCAGACAATATAGAAACCCTAGTAAAAAAAAGTAAGTAAAAATGTCCACTTCAGACCTAGTGATCTATGGGGCTGATGATGAAAAGGATTTTCTTTGAGAAATTTGATATTTACAAGGGTCATATTAACTCACCTCTCATGACTGGCATAGGGCCTGGTCCTCTTGGCATTCCTTGGGGTGGGGGTCTTATATTCCCTGGTCCCATCATCATAGGAGGTCCACCTCTGCCACCTTCAATAAAATTAAATTTAAATGAACCATTGTCTAAAATGTCAAATATTTTTGTTGTAAAATTTAAAAAAATAAAAATAAAATCAAACATTATTTGTTTACCCATTGGAGGACCACCCATTCTGGGTTGAGGAGTCATCATCTGTGGGGATGGACCACCAACACCACGGGCTGGGCCTTGAAGTCCTGGTGCTCCACCAACTCCTCCAGCTCCACCCATTCCACGGCCTGCTGCTCTACCAACACCTGGACCTGTGCTTGCACCAGCTAATGGAACACGAGCTACTCCTTCCTAAATGATTCAGACATAAAAAGACACAAGTATTACTTCACAACAATAATGAATTATTAGCTGTGTTTATTTATTTGTGTTTAGTATGTTAATGCATACACTTTGTCATAGCTTTGTTTATAGACAAATATTACATTGTTCAACGTTGACACAGAGATAAGTATTCTTGCTCTGTTTTCCCTAGACTATAAAATAAATGTTTAACTATTTATACTTCCTCTCAAGTTTTTCTAAACTATACACTATAAACTCTATATCTTATCAGATTTAATAACAGAAAACTATTACTGTTAAGTATTTACTGACTCTGTAAAGACAAGTGTATAATGGCATTCTAATCGAAATAATGTAAAGAAAGAAAGTTAATTTCTATGTGCAACTTACTTCTGCTGCTGGGGGACCCTCCACTGTCATTGAGACTAAATGTTCACCCCTTAAAAGAACCAATCCTAAAACTCTCTTTTCTTCACGTTCATTAGATTTGATATTCTTGGGCTTGATCTTTCTGAATTCGTCACAGTCACCTAATATAAGATTCATGTGTTTGTCAAATGCTTTAAATGTGCCTATAAAAATGCGTCCATCTTGTAACTGGCAACGCATTCTGTAATTGATGTGTTGCAACATCTTTGAACTTTTTCCAGTTGACTGCAAAGATAATAGAAGCATTCAAAATTAATTAAATAAATATGGACCGTTTTAAGTTACAAATTAAAAAAACAAGAGATGCAACTATACTGGATGATGATACAGTTGTCAACATCAACATTTAGATGTGGAATTTTGTACTCATTATGCTTGCATATTTCAAATGTCATGTGCAAATGCATCATGACTCATGAGACAAAGCTTTCTGTCTTTGATTGGTTCAAATAAAATTCTACTTACCTATTTACAGCCCATAAATCATATCAGATCAGCATATTCATAACAAAGACAAAAAGGGTTGTTCGGAATGTTCAGGGGTTCAGATGAAGACACAAATGACCTCAAATTTAATAGGAATGTATTCTACCGTATCTATTTTTACTGTCCACGGGCTGAGGTCATCAACAGATGTCTGAGAAATATCTTAAAAATACACTGGTACAACAAAATAAAAAACACCAAACTGTGGGAGATGGCTGGACAGAGAAATATAGAGATGCAGCTCTTAGGAAGTGGAGATTGATTGGTCACACCCTGAGACCACACACCAGAGGTAGACAGGTCTTAAGAGGTATCCCCAGGGCACAAGAAGTAAAAGAAGACCAAAAAGAAAGTGGCAATGCAGTGTACTAAATGAAGCCAAGAGGACAGGAAAGAGCTAGGAAACCATTAAAAAACTAGCAAGAGACTGGAGAGAGTGGCATGTTATTACTTAGGTCCTATGTTCTATGAGAAACGCTAGGCTAAGGAAAGGTTGAGGTGGAACTAAGCATTTTATTTGCTTTGTCCAAATGTGTATTCCTGAGGGTCAAAATGTGTTTATTTGGGACCTCAATGTGTAACACACACACGTGAACAACTTTTTTTAAAAAAACCGTATAAACCGAAATGATATTAAAATTATTTATATATATATATAAATGTCCTGTTTTTTAAGAGGATGCTTTTTATATTTAATAATAATAAATCTAGACTTTATAGTATCGCTCATTGAGATTTAGATTCTAGAACCAATGGTCTCAGTGACAGAATCGCCAGAAGAGTCATCAGACTAATAATCAGAGGCTGTAGAGTTAGAGTAGAATCATCACTATGGATTTATGGAACTAGATCTAGCTGATATGTTGAAAACTTAAGGGATTGCTATTTGCAGGGTGAGAGGAAATTTTTACTTCCAGTTTGTTTGGCATGGTGAGTTGCAGTATAACACTTTAACAATGACATTACAATGGATCCCTGTGCACATGTCACAAGGTTGACATCTAAAATAATGAGGAAATAGGAATCATGGAAAATGAAAAGGCAAGGGTCATCCATGGAATAACCTACTAACAGATCCACAGAACAATTAAATACACTCAAGTTAATATTACTCAGCAATTACAAAGAGTGGCTCAACCAATCTAAATGAACTCTAAGAGTCATAGAACTCAGTCAGAGAAATGATGCGCCAAACAAACTGAATAGTACAATTTCCTACCCACAAAGATTCAAACTTTCAAAGAGCAATCTACAATGGCAGCCTGATCGTGCAGTTTGCGGCTTGGACTGTCATTCTGACATATCGATGGTCCCAGGTTCAAGCCCTGTCCGCTCCCATACACTGTTATCCTGCGGGAGGTTTGGACAGTATACCGATTTGGACTAGGAAGTAAATTATCTTCAACTCTGAAAGAACATCCGAAACATGTAAAACACTTTACAAACAAACATTTTAGAAAAGAAAAGTACAATCTTCCAAAGCCAAAGTAAATAAGAACAGGAGACACACCTTCCTTCACTTCAACATAACAGAATAAACCACACACACCCTACCCTCTGGTCTCTGTTACTAAAGTCTGTGGACACTCTCCAGCAGTAGCCTCCACCTCAAATTCACATGGATGCAAGCAACGGAACCCCATTTTGCCTGCAAGGGGGGGGGTCAGCAACCCCAAAAAACCTGCAAGCATGATGCCTCTTATTTCTTCACGACATAAATAAAACTTAAGTTATATATACTATATATATATAGGGTTAGTAGCACTTTTCCATGACAAAATTTAGGAGATTTTAAGAGGTTTTCTTTTAAAGGATGAACTATATAATATGATATTACATATATTCTGTGTGTCCGTGTCCCGTTCCTTTGTGTAGATACTAAGAGTCAAGGTGGGCATTTGAGGTAATGTTTTATTCTTGTATTAACAGAACTTAAATCCTCCTCATAAACAGAGCCTGTAATGTACAGGCCTATTTATATGTTTAATTCACATTTGCTTACTAAATAATGGCTTTTTATGCGAGTTGGGGGGGGGATTAGACCTATTTGCGTTTTTTTTTTCAAGCAGAATTTCTTTTATAACTAGATCTGTGTAGTTACCCTGGCTTTAACGACCAAAAAAAAAATAACTATAATTTTATAGACTTTTTACAGGTGTGTGCGAAATATTTTCATTATTAAATCTACATAGATCTAGACACTTGATCTAGATTAAGTCACTAAAATTCACTAACTTTTCACGGCTGTGTGCAAATTATCTTCACTGAATTTCTTAGATTTAGAATCTATAATAGACTAAAGATTCTAATTCTAAATCACTAAAATTCACAGACTTTTCACGGCGTCACTGGGTTAGTAATTATCTTTCTAGATTCTAGTGATTTAACGTAAATCTAGACTGTCTAGATCTTTGTCACTAAATTCGCGGACTTTATCGCGGCTGTGTGCGCGAATTATCTTCACTAACTGTAACGTAAATCTAGATCTTAGTCACTAAATTCCCGGACTTTATCGCGGCTGTGCACGAATTATCTTCACTAACTCTAACGTAAATCTAGAGTCTAGATCTAAGTCACTAAATTCGCGGACTTTATCGCGGCTGTTTGCGCGAATTATCTTCACTAACTCTAACGTAAATCTAGATCTAAGTCACTAAATTCGCCGACTTTATCGCGGCTGTTTGCGCGAATTATCTTCACTGACTGCCTTAAATCAGAATCTAGACTATTATAGATCTACATCTTAAATTTGAGGACTTTTCCCGGCTGTGCGCGAATTATCTTCACTAGATTCTAGCGATTGAGCATAAATAAGATAATTTTCTACAATGTAGAATATTGTAGAATCTATCGTATTTCTAGAGTAATCTAGACGTTAGATGTATCGAGATCATTAAATTGACTAAAATTCACGGAGTTCTCAGGTTATAAGTGCAAATTATATTCACAGATCTAAATTAGATCTAACTCTATATACCGGTATGCTACTATTGTCTACTAGCATAGATCAGATGATTTACTGACTTTCCACGCGAAGTCACTTTTACTGTTACAAGAAGATTTTAGGTGAGGGAGGGTCCGGAGGGGTGTAGCCTACACATTCGGTCTGGTTTCATTTTTTTGGTAGATGTTATGCTGGCACATCAAACTTACTAGAATTAGATCTACTTACTAACTTAAGCGTCGCATGCCGGCGCCTTACGGATTTGTTTCTAACTTTTGTTTACGTTTTTAATATAAAGTGAAAGTACGGAAATAAGCCATATAAGCTCATGCGCCGTAACTTAAGAAATGTAACTTCCAGTCTTTCTTTGAATTCGACTTAGATTCTATTCATTTGTAAGTTAGAAAGACCAAAACGTTATCGCAAGTGAAAAAAAAAGTCCGATACCGAGCCGGCAATCCGTCGGACTGGCGTTTTTGCCGGCAAGCTTTTTTTTTTACTTTGATTTTGCCGGCATGCCGGCTATAGCCGGCGATCTTGCATCCATGAATTCAAGAAACCCTCCCTCAAGAAAAACTGTCTTCAAAGACGTCAAAGTACTCAAAGTTGAATCATTTTTCTATTCTTTGTATTAGATCTATTTGATTCAATGATTGGCCCCAATTTAAAAATGCCCAACATAACCAACACTGTATTTCAGTGCACAAGGATCAGATGTTAGATCTATTTAATGTGAATAGTTTAGAGTAGTGTACTGATCTAGTCAAGATAAACATCATAAAGACTAGATTTTGTTACTTTCGGTTTCTTGTTTTGTAAACAAAGCCGGTATCAGTTAAATACTTGTCCGATAGTGAAATTTATATTATAAATAGAATTTGGCATGATTGAATTGGCAGACTATGATATTAAATTGAAAACTTACCATTTTTGTCAATGGATGTTAAAAGATTACACTAAAATATATTTCAAATACTTTAAATCTAAGAAATAAAACGTATCCAGAGCGCTAAAGCGTTTTTAGGATATCTACTTCCGGTTCATAAAAGTGAAAGGGAATTAATCGATGCATCCATTTTTCTATCCAGTTTTTAAATTGTCTTCGTTGAATTATTATTATTATTATTACAAAAACAATTTATATAGATCGTGATATAAATTTCTTACATTTAAAATATTATTTATTATTTATAATATA
>JADKLZ010000167.1:1444003-1454525 GCA_021533235.1 Biomphalaria straminea
TGTTTGGTTGCTGTCAAAAATATTTGAATAAATGTTTACTATATTCTTTGTGACATATACATTTATTTTGTTTTGCAAGTGCAGTGCACTTTGACTGGATGCATTCCCAGCAAGTTTTGGTTGACATTCTCAAACATTTCAACTTGCCTGCTGGTTGGAATACACTAGATACTTTGTTGTATCATAGGAGCGGAAAATGCCTTTTTTTCATCTTCAAAAATACATGTCTAACAAATGAAATAAAATAAGAATGAATTCCTTTGGTTACATTTAAAAGACCTCTATGTTTCAAAATATTGGAGATAATTCAAAGCTAAATTTATCTCTGTGTTATTTGTGGACAAGTTATCTCAGTCAATAAGTGGGATGTGCGACAGAGAGGTTTAATCTGCTTGGCTACATATCAAGGGGGATTCAAGCTCGAATCTGGACTCCAATGAAAACCTTCTCCAAGATCTCCCCTCCACCCACAGGTCCACAAAAGAGATTGGACCAGAGTGGACTGAACATGCTACTTGTGCTATCATTTGATCAAAACTCTGTATTGATAGGTAGACAGTGACAGTTTTCTAAAAGATCTATAACCTGTATATATTCCAAGAGCTCTTGAGAATTGAATAAGAACATTCGTATTCTATTATTTGAACTTATGTTACATTATATTAATGTGTATGAGATATAAGTATAACATGATCTGCTGTAACTAACTTATAATAGAATGTACATTTCTCAACATTGACTTATAACATACTGTATCCCATAATTTATTAAACGTTGCTTGATGTGGTAAAAAAAACAAATATAAATGTAAATAGGCAGAGTATTAAGGATCCCTAGCAGGTCAGTGCAATAAGTGCAATGATATTTTGTGTGAACTGTGAACATTGTGTTGACAAATATTTTGTCTCTAATGTGACGCCCAAACTTTTTGTTTTCTTCAAAGTCTTTTGAATTGTTAAATGTTTGAACTAGATCTACTTATGTAGACCAAGTCTGAGTTGATTGTAGTTGATAGTTAAAAAAAAAATGTACATGTTTAATTCAAACTTCAGAGGATGATATTAATGTACGCATCTAGGGTGAATAATTTTTTATCTAAATCATATATGCACAAGAACATTTGTTCTAAAACTTATGTTACACAAATAAGATGGTGGTGCGCAAAATGAAACTGAAGTCTGCAAATGGATGTGAATTGTTTTCTTTAGCAGGACTTTCAAATTGGTGATATAGGTATAATCTAAATTCAAGTCATAAAGTCAAAACTTCTACAACATTTCATGCAACAGGTCAAAGGTCAAAGAAAAATGGACTAAAAATATACCTGTTTATTTTTTTTATAATACATTTTAAGTAATTTTTAGATAATTTTTATTGTGAAAAGTGTTTAGATTTGAATTATGACAATCCCTACTCTAAATCAATGCAAAGTCCCTAAAACCATGCAATTTATTCACATTGTTTTGTTTTTAGCTAAATATGAGCTTTGTATAGTTTATTGTTAATGACATGATCCATCATCCTAGAAATGTATAGCAATTTTATTTTCATTATGAACATATTTATTTATTCCCAATAGTATAACTTGATATGGTTGGATAACATAAGGTACTCCACTGCGATCAATGTTTCGATTGGTAAATGAATTTCGACATTTCCTAATATTAGGGACCCAAAACCGATTTTTTAAAATGGTAACGCAGCTTATTTTTTAACTTATTTGGATAGAGCTCGTGATTCTAAGACCGAGGATACCAAATTTATGTCTGTAGCTTAAATATTAAGAAAGTTACAAATTTTTTAAAATGCGTTTTTTTAAATATTTTTTTTTGCCTTCCAAACCCGTGTTTTTGAAGGACATTTTAATAGAAACTATAATGCCCTCAGAGATGAAACTTAGGAAAAACATTAATGTGCACACATAGAACACGCTCAATTTTTTTCAAGCTTGTCAAAAAATTATTTGAGTTTATTTACTTGTGCCGAATGTTGCATTTTATCATTTTTGGCATTTTTCAAAAAGGGAGGTAAAAAACACAAAAAATGTGCATTTTAAAAATTTTGTAACAAAAAAGCTATAAATGCTACATGAATGTACTATATGTCAAAATGCGGGGAATTTATAGATCTACAAGAATAAACTAATATAAATAATATTTTATTTCAATATTTTGCTGTACTTATACAATAATATGGATTGGTTTACCAAAACTCTAAAATAAGCTAAACTTTAATGAGCTAAAACTATGACACCAGTATAGCAATAAGAACAAGTTACAAATCATAATTTAGATAATTCTCTCTTCTTTCATAATAATATTGAAAAACATATATTTATTTATAGGGACCTGTGTAAGTGTATTGCCAACCAATGATGGAAAAAAAAGACATACAGTCCATACATTTACTTAGATTTCTTGACATAATAATCTATAAAGCCATTTAGCTGAAAGCTATTCAATTATTTCTTATTGAATCTTTAAACTCTATAAGCTGTTTTGATAAACTGAAAATCAGAACTCAATTTGTGTGCAGAAATAATTTTAAACAAGGCTTTTTTATATCTGAAATGTAATGACCAGTAAATTCTTTTCAGTAAAGCTCAACTATTCTAAACACATAATTTTTGGCATATTCACTGTCTAAACAAAGATTTCTACATGAAAATACAGGATATAAACTGTAATTCCCCAGGCTAATGAATTTTACCATAGAAACACATATATTTGTCATTATTTTCATTATCTTTTTGTAGCAAATTTACACTGATTAGGTTGCATGAACTAGAAATATAGTATCAAGCTTGAACTTTTTTTTTCTAAAATTCACAAATTTTTAACCAAAATTAACTCCTTCAAAATATATTTTAAATTTAAATAAATTTGATATAAAAATATTATTACTACCCAATGCCAATGTGCTGTTATTAGGCCTACAATCTCAGCTATCAAGCTGTGAGAAGTTTGCCTATCAGAAAAAGAGAAACATTAATATTTATAATACTTGCATCAGAGCAAGTATCTCAATGACATGTTGATAAAAATAGAAAGATTCATTTTGGTTAGCTACTTTCCATATGTTCTTCTCAATTTAAGATTTCATTATGATTTTAACTTTCAACACATCCAGCTTAGTCACTTTTTTCCTCCAACATGATCAACTTTATAGACTTTTATGTAGCCTAAATCATTTAGATGTCAAAGTTTCACAACTTTTTTTCTTAAAAAAATATTAAAGTTTTTAAAATAGTTTATGCAGCTATAACTATACTTTCTGAAAAATAATATAATAACTAGGTCATAAGTTTATCATTGCTTTATTGGAAAATACTGTCTTGTAATAATCAATAATTAGTATAAATAGTTAGATGTCTTAAAAATATGTTCATATAAAACCTACTCATCTACTGATCTTAAGTTCATTACAGCATTATAATCCATTTTTAATTTAATAAGAATTAAAATGAATTAATGTGAATATGAATTAATTTTTTTTGTGGATATTTAGTTAATTGAAGACTACAAAACAGGTTTATAGTGATATTGAGAATTTTGAACTGAGATCAGTAGTCTAAATATAATACCTATTGACTTAGGGCTACTTCATTGTTATAAAAGAAGATCTTTCATTGCAACTAGAGACTATAAAACATAAACACATAGATATCTTTCTAGATATTAAAAATTCTTTTCTTGGACCTGTCTGAGCAATCAAATTAAAATAAAATACTAATATAGCCTAGAGGTTTTATTCTTGAAATGTGAATTTTTTTTTTTTTATTTAAATGCAGTTAGTTACTAACCAGAGTCTATATCTATTATTTTAGACCTACGAAAACAATGGGAAGACAATATAAATGAATGTTCTGACCTGTCATTAAAAGAGATTCTATGGAAAAGGACTTAGAGGAGTGGGCAAAGACGTACAGTCATATAGTATAGATATTGTTATTGTACGGTGCCCCTACGGTTCGTCAGACTAAGGGATAGTTCACAGTGAAGTAGTGTACCGTATGATGAGCTAATAAAATCATCGAAAAGATATTTCAAATCTAAAAATTACATCTAGATCTATATAGACAACTAGACTTAGATCTTGATATATATTTATCATATGTATTATAATGTAGATCTAAATAGCCAGCCATATAAGCTATTATGCCTAAGATGGTTTCTTTTTAAAGAAGCTATTTGGTTTTAAGTTTTAACGAATAACGTGAAGGACCCTCGTTCCAGATGTCTAGACCAAGATTAGATCTAGACCAAGATCTAGATCTAGGACTAGCCTCTAGATCTATATCTAGATCTATACATTACATGGATAAGTCAAAACTAACTCTCGTAGTCGTACTCTAGGTCTAGATCTAAATAATCTAATTTGTAGTCCCTAGGTCTAGAACTCGAGAAATAGGTCTAAATCTAGATTAAGACATTATCTTTGTGTACTGATGTCAATAGATTTAATTTAGTCTTATATTTTATCTATTTTGTATATATAATATAGATCTAGATCTAGTTAAAAGACCAGATCTACTCTATATTAGAATAGCTTCATTCGATGCCACAATTTGTTGATATTAGCAACGGATACGGCCAATATGTGATGCGTTTCTATACATTTATTACAATTATAATTATTTATTAAATATCTTGAACCATTACTTTTTTATGAACTGTAAATCCTCCTCTTTAATTTGTATCAATCACTTTTACAAAATACGTTTTTAAAAAAATTAGGTTTACTTTCGAAGACATGACCCCTTAGAAACACAAAATACTTACAGATTTGTTACACATTAACCTTTCATTAACGTTGGAATGTAAATTATTTTTTTAAAATTCGGAATAAAAGAAGGTGAAAAAACAATAAATCTCTTATGGTTAACATCTTATTGACCCATCTCAGACATTTTTCTCACAAATTATACGATGTAGATTTTATAAAAATAATTTTTCTATAACGACTCATGTGTTGCTAAGGAGCATATTTGCACATTCTAGCAGACTACGCACACAGGCGAAATCGCTATTTTATGCGTCTTGTTCGGCTTAAAATGGGGAGCATGTCAACGCTTGTTTTTTAAATAAAATGTACACACTCTTAAAGAAAAATAGACGGGCTTTTCAATGGTGACATTAACTAAACGATTACATGTCTTTATCGTAAAGAAATTCCATTTTGTTTTTTATTTTTTAAATTTCTTTATATAAAAACAATGTTAATCAATTAGATATTGGTACCATTGTAAAGCTCGTTCATTTTTCTATAAAATACATATGTTCAAAAAAAATATTCATATGTTGACGTACTCCCCATTTTACGAAAAAACAAACAAGATATAAAAAGATCACAGCCGCTAGCACGATTATTCGGCACGGTGATGTTACGCGTAAAGGATTATCACCCTTATTTTTTAACCTACAGGAAAAACGTTCTATATATTATTAAAGGGCTTAAAATAACCTTTCTAACGGTACCATTTTTACTGCAATAGGATGTTTATACCTTAAGATATGGCAGGGTGAAAAACGCCTAAAACAAAAAAAATGATACGCAATTTCTTGAAAAGTGCGATTTTTGCTTCGGTTTTGGGTCCCTACTAATATCAGCTCAACTTCCCTGTACAGCATTAATGAATTTTAAATCAAAGAACAGTCGGATCAAGGACCACAGAACAATGTCTTTGTTGGAAATGGAATCAATTAAAGATTTAGATTATGAATAAAATGCTTTACATGCCTCACGCAGGGACCATATAATTGTTGGTATCACAGACACTTCACTGACATAAATGTTTCTGTGGATATTAAATCCATAATTGTTTAGCCTGAATATTAGTTAGTTCAACATTTGTGGGTTTTCATTATCTATGGTTTCAGTTTGATTGCCAGGTGCAATTTGCATTGTAATTTATGTCAAAAACTAAAATACTAATGAAATATTTTAAATCTAGTCCCTATATCCATTTTATTTCTTTTTAAATTTGTAGCCTTACATTGGCTAGATTATTTTTCTTGAACTCAGTAAAATGTTAGTTTGTTTCTTTCTCAGAATCTTAACACCAGACCAGATGATGTGATTATTTGGCACATCTACACACTTTAGTCCCTGTCATGACCTTTAATCATCCAAGGATTCTACTCTTCTGTTCCAAAGTTTAATGATGATAGGACCCAATGTAAATAGAGTTTACATCATTCTGAAATATTTTGTAATAAAACTCACCATTATTCCTCTTAATGCTCTAGTACTATGAATGAGTAGACTGTCTACTTGAAGGATAGGAATTGCAACATTAGATATTTGTCTTCATCATACAAGCTAAATGAAAGCTATTGGTTGTTTGTATTCATTGGTCAAATGGCAGTTAAAATGTATTGACCTTATTACATTTCTGTAAATGTATATTGTGCTGTTTAAATCTTGCGTTGAATATGTGTGGGACATATACATGAATAAACAAAATATTTCACATGAAGACTTTTTCAATTTGTTTTTTTAAGTTTATTTTTAGTGTTTAACTATTTGTTTAGTCTTAGTCAGTGTTGAATATTTATATGCATCCACCAAATATTTATCATGATCAGTCACAAGGCCAGTTAAAATGTTTGAGAATGTTGACCCAAATATGCAGTTAGCAGTCTTGCAATCAAAGTCAAAATTTCATCATGATCACCCCACCAAATTCTTTAATCATGATCAGTCAGTCCGTCAAACTCTTGTAGGATAGTTGCTTAATATTTACATTGGAAACAAGGGCAGACCCTCAAAAGCTCAACTTTAAGAAAACCTTAGAAATATTCAAAATCATGAAACTAAGCAAAATAAAAAAAAAAAAAAGGGTCCCTATCAGACCTTTCAATCTATAGGGCTAAAAAAAACAGGGTTGCTGTACACAAGTTTTTGACCTCTTTCCTGTCTTTTTATTTGGTACATTCAGCGCCATAAGGAAAATCATCACAAAAAAACAGACTAGAAATTGGGGATAGTTGAGATATATGTTCATAAACTCTCATCAAATTCATTAAAGTCATCATTTTTTTAAAACTTTTTTTTAACAAAAGTATAATCTTAACAAACACTCCTTCAATGAAATGTAATTCTTTTTACATTTGTAACTCTTAAGAAATTACCAAAGAAAAATGTAACCTAACAGAAGCTTTAGCCGCTATTGCTGGTGGGATGCAAATTAAAACAGTCTCACAAAACTTCAACATGCCACCCAAAACATAAAGGAGACACAGAAACACCAATGTTCAAAAGCCTGGATCTATTCTACTTGGCTGTTTATTAAGATCAGGAATTGAGCAAAGTGGAAATCATTAAATGAATAAAATGGAGCAATCCCTTTTTTCCATTTCTAGACTTGTCGGTTTCAACAGACCACAAGTGAATGCTTTCTTCAATACATATATACACAAATCTTTTAAATTCTCATAATTTTAATCTAGAAAAAATCTGAAATATACATGAAATTGGGATTTCAACAGTGCAGAAACTAGTGGTTGACAGACAGCGAGTGCTTTTTAAATGGTTGAAGCATTTGTAAAACCCAACCTTAATTACAGGCACATAACTATGTAGGCTGGGTACCATAGCCGCAAAATTTTAGAAGCTTTGTTATTCCTTATAGTAGCTGCGTTGAGACCTACAATGAAGAAACTAGTGGAGAAACTTGGATTCAATGTCGAAATTGTCATCTTTGATTACATAATAGCAGCCAAGGTTAGAAACAAATTTTCGGGATCATTTTTTGTTAATTTTTTTTTTAGTTTGCATCAGCTATGAAGATGAATATAGGGCCTACTAACTTAAATTATATGTATAATTATTAAATATTTCACTTATACTGTTCATATTTATTATGTTTTTATCAGTTATCATTTACCTTGTTTACTACAAGCTGAATTTATTATATATATATATATATATATATATATATATATATATATATATATATGTATACAGAGAAAGAGAGAGAGAGAAGGAAGACCCCCCACCACCACCACCCAAAAAAATCCTGGCTACGCCCATGTTTGTAAGTACCCAGTTAAAGTTGAGAGTGTTTTTGTATAAAGGTATTATGCTACTGATAATGGATTATTATTGATACATTTATTATATTTAATAGCATCATTATCATTATGATCAATAATATATTATGCTGCTCCAAAATTGAGGAAGATGAGGCCCATGGAGAACAACAGTCAACAGATCTTGTGTGGTGCACCAAAATGTCCAATTTTAACAGACTAAGGGCAATGTGAAGGTGATCCAAAATAATAACAGTGTCAGTATATGCATAACAAAACAAGCCAAATAAAATAATAACTAATAACCAATGACATTAAGTCAATATATATTTAGATACAAAATTACCAACAAAGCTTATATAAGGGAAATAAGTGCACATTTATAGCCATGTATCTCAATCAGTGGCATTTATTTCCCATTTTCTATATCAAATATCAATAAAAATAATTAATTTTATTTAATTAATTGATTTTTTTTTTATTCGTCTTTTATTAAGGACAATGAAAAATAAGCATCAACTTGATCCGTGGATGGGAAGTGAGAGAAATAGATCTAGTGTGTAGATCTACATTTTTTTTTTTTTTTACCAAACGGAATGAGTTGATGATAAAAGCTTTCCGTTGAAATAGAAGAGATTGTGAAGCTCGGAATAGCTCATTATTTTTGTTCTTTCTCAAAGGGCAATAGAATTAGATCAAGTTGGTCATGTGATCAAAATATGAGTCAAAATGGCGTACTTAGAGGTGTAACTTGTTTTTATTTCGTTAGTCTTAGAGGATTTAGAGATCTATTATTTATGAAGAACGCCCAAGTTTACACCCGTATCATTTGTAAAGGCTACTTATTGATGAGCTAATAAACCTACTTATTCACCATGTCAATGAGAGATGTAAAAGTTTGTCTATTAGGGGTAAGTTGTCAAACTTTACCATAACTATATAATTAATAATATTATTATATGATCTAGATATATTATTATATTGTATATAAATTAAACTATAGTCTAATATAGTAACAGTTATAGTTATAGTAGAGAGTCTATAACTTATTAAGTATACTTAGTATATACTATAACTATAGTATAAATATATGATGATATATCTAGTCAAAGTCAAAGACGACAAAGACTGAAAGAGTCTTCAAAGAGTGAATCTGAAAAAGTGAAAGAGATTAAACTTAGTCAACTAGATAGTGATAGAGACATAGAGACTTAGAGTCAGACTATTCATATTGTCGTAGTGACTTATTAGTCTTGTTAGACTTATTATCTTATACTTCTTCTAGAATTAGATTATAGATTCCAGTAACTTTATATTATATTATACACTAGTAACACAGACTTATACAATCTACAATAGGGCACTTAAGAAAATAAATAAAACAGAAGCAAAAGGTGTTAACTATCAATTCTTAGACTTAGATTCTTAGTAATTGTTATTTTACACAAATTGTAAACAGGTGAGGATGATTCTTATTTAGAAATAGATCTAGGTGACTGGTGACACAAGTAATAAAAGAACATGTCTTTGCTGTGATATCTTGATTTCCTAGTATTATCTTAGTCACTAAATCCTAGTGGTAGGAGAAAATCTTAAAATAATTACAAAACAGTTAAAACTACTTAAATATTGCCCCCCAAAATCAGGAGATAGACTTGTTGAGCAATTGGATCCCATGATGACCTGCTTACTATTATAAAAAAACACTTGTACAAGCTAAAACTTTATGGCCATATTACAAGGTCTTTGGGGCTCAGAAAGACCTTTCTTCATGTCTTGTGGTCTATAGGGCAGATGATATAAAAGGTCATCTGATTCTGCGGTCTACAGTTAAAGAGGGTGACATGTCGCCAGCACAACAACCAACCGCCTTTACTTTTACCCAACTAATGTCAGGTACCCATTAGAGCTGGGTGGAAACGCCAGAAGATCCCGGAATTAAAAATCCCATTCTTCACCAGGATTCGAACCCTGATTCCTGGTTCGGAAGACAAGCGCTTTACCGCTCAGCCACAGGGCTTTCATTCAAGCCATAAATAAAGGTTAATTAGATTAACATCAGATCACCAGATATTGTTTCATTATCTAAATCTAAAATCTGGAATGATGGACTAAAAGTCATGCAATTTACATGTTGTAATGTGCTTAACATGTTAATACGAATTACTTTCTGTTCTTCAAAGAGAAAAAAATGTCATGCAACATGAAGAGATGAAGAAAAGAAAATTTCAATACATTGTTGTGCTTAGTGTCGACTCCAAATGTGTGAGTGCAATAAGTTAGTCAAAAATGTTGGAAGCTCAGCAGCAGTTTTTTTCTTTACATCGACTGCCCTATAGATCTTAAGGTCTGAAAGGGGAACTTTAAATGTAAACTTTGGTTTGGAAGCTAACCTTTATAGATGTGAGCATTGGACAATTTCACAGAGATTGATTTTTGTTTCAGGAATCAGGTGTTGGTAAATCTAGTATTGTGATGAGATTCGTTGC
>JADKLZ010000167.1:1482810-1500168 GCA_021533235.1 Biomphalaria straminea
GTTGTTCAATATAACCAGCATTATTTTATTTAATTTAGCATTACTAAAAAAAAATGCAAAAAAAAAGTGTTTTTTTTTATGTATTTAGTTTATCAGTAATTCTAAATTCTATGCACTTGATAAACTAAAAAAAAAACTTGCAATTTATTGATTTGGCTCCATTTTATGAAAATCTCCAACATTGGCTACAGCAGTTTTAATTCTATCATCTGGCAAATAAAACAAATATGCTACTTAGTTAAGTTTTTCTTAGCCGGCAAAGCTAATTGATGGGAAGTTATTACATATATTAAAATACTTAGATCTAGTTAGCACATTCTACTAAAGACTAGCAGTATAGAATTAGATTCTCTATTTTGTGTATATATTGTCTACATGAAAACTAAATGGACACCCAAACTTTGTGCAGTGAGTCAAGACACAAACACTGTCCTGTAAAAACTTGGAACACTTTCTCCGAACATAAGCAAGAATGAAAAAGCTGAGATACACCCAAATAAAAACAAAAATTATAGAGGTGAACAACTGTAGATATATGTATAAGATGTAGAAGAAATTGATACATCTGAACAGAATGAATATATTTTTGCATGAGCTGCTACAGGAGACTTCTCTAATTGATGCCTAAATACAGTGGGAGTCCGGATAATCAGAATTTCAGTAATACAAAAGTACACTTAAACTGAAATTCGAATTTTTTTAAAGGATAAAAAAACTAAGAAAAAACAGGTAACTTTACTGACATTGCAGTGCGTTAAGTATACTTATACTCTGCTAGGCCATATTTTTAGTTTTTTACAATACACAGCTTTTGGTTCTCTACATAGTATAGGCCATGACTGAAGTTGGTCAATTAGAAGACTGTTTTAATACATTAACTAGAAGACTGTTTTTAATAAATTTTACATGTAAAATTAATGGAAATTCATGGAAAATACTACCAAAAAAAGGGTATGTTAATACTATTGAGTAATTCACCATAAATTGCAAGGCTGCAACTGTACAATATTAAAGATATTGTAGATCCTTTTTTAACATACGGTACAATAATGTGGGAGATTGCTTTTATTACTACATAAGAAATATTTTGTTTTCTTGTCATGAATTTCATACACAGAATTGGTTTCAAAGAGAGGAAATAAACTGTGCTTATCATCTATTCCTGCCTATGTAATTACACATTTGTATTTCAGAGTTATGTTTCGCTTACTGCAAAATATTTGTTAATACGACAATTGCTTCATTTCCTTTTGAAATATTGGGACTTCACTGAACAATGAAACTACATTTTGTGATGATGATAGCTTATGAATTGTAAGCCACCAAAAAGAAATTTAGTGTGCAGAGTTGACTCTTTAAATAAGTTCTAGTATCTTTGCATGGGTGAAAGCATATTTTAAAATAGGTTAGTAGGTCAAGAGTTGTGCAATGTTACATTAGTTGAGGTCAAGGTCATAGTTTCTACACAAAACTTTAGAAAAAAAAAAAAAAAAGAGTTTTTAAATATCAGTTCTCTAAATCAAATACTTAAAAACTATAGAATTAGAAATAAATCAAATAATACAGATGATCAGTTTATTCACATTGATTATAGATATAGGTTATATAATATAGACTTTGCTTTCTTCCTTTTTTCTTTCATGAATGATCTTCACAAATTTGACTTATTTTTTTAAGGCTCAGGATCTGATGTTTCCATGGCACCAGTCCACAAGAGAAAGATGCACAAGTCAATTCCAAACTCTACATCAATTACACAGGAATAGTAGCACCAGGATAAAACCACACCCATTGAAATGCCTGATGCAGCTTTATCCTGGAGCACCTATTCTAGTGTCTAGAGTTTGTCTAGTGCAAGTTTGTCTTATGTTCCAGACACTCCAAGTTTGTTGTCTTATGTTCTAAACACTCCAAGTCTGCTGTGTTATTTTCCAGACACTCCAAGTCTGTAGTCTTGTTCCAGAGACTCCAAGTCTGTTGCCTTACAGCACGACTTCAAAAAGTTAGAGTGTAAAATATTGCAGATAAAATCATTTAGAATGTAAAAGCATCGGTCGAGCCAAATTCACAGATTGATTGATTGATTGCAAAAGGATAACTGTCAAAGATGTTCTGTTCCTTATTGAGATCATGGCCCTAATAAAAGCATATGTTTCTTCTGTGTTTTAAAACACAACTCTGTGAGAACCCTTTAGGTTGGAGTCATCAGTTTTTAAGATAAATAAAAAACAAAATAATTCACTTTGATTGCTATTTTATAATAAATGGAAAGATATTGAGGGAAGACAGAAGGTGAAGCAAATATGGCAATAGCAACTTCCATTCTTATTGTGTCAAACAATCTTTACAGTAAACCAGTAATTAACATTTCTACTTCTAGTTACTTTCAAATATAAAAGTTGGCAACAACTCAAGCAATATATATTGAAATAGAAAGCATTGATAGAGTTTCATGTTGATATTGTACTTTGTTGAAAAACATCAAAATTACTATATTTAACCTTTTAATTTATTAAATTTGTTAACTAATAAGAAAATTCCACTAAGTAAAAGTCCAAGCAGTACCATTAGAATTAGAAAACAATTACATGTGTATTATATTATATTTAAATAAATAAATAGAATAGATAAAAAAATAAAGCTTGAATTTAAACAGGGTGTAAAGAATTCACTTCTGCTTATTAAAAAATAAGAGTTATAGAACTTATAAAAGCTAAAATTAAAAAAAGATTATTTGCAAAATCTAGCTTTCTAATTCCAGATTTTAATACAAAATTGTTATGGCATTAACTGAAAGTTGTTTAGAATGTAAGAAACATTTAAAAGATAGAAACCTTCCGGAGTTTAAGTGTGCACGCATTGAGCATAACGGTGAATTTTAGCTTTTTTTAAGCTGCTGACATTTTTTTTTTAAATTCAACTTTTGAATCATTGAACTGCTTAAAATATATGATTTTAATTATATTTATTTATATATATATATATATTATATATAACATATTAGCTGTTAAAGCCTGTTTAGTTAAGACTCATTAGGTAAATCAAAGTCTTGCTATGTCAGTTCTATTTATTCTATTTCTTTTTGACAGATCACTCAAACGTTTCATTTTTGTTTTGGGCAATAAACAATTTTTTTAGGAACGACAATGCAAGACTTTCATTTGACCAGTTTTTACTTGAAGCAGTGACTCCATGAAGGTTATATATGTCAGGGAAACCAGGCCAGACGCATTCAGACTTATTGACATTTTGAACATCAACTATACAAATAATCTACACAACTTTTTTCTGAATAGTGGTCTAAAACTCAAAGTCTTCAAGTTTCTGATGTTATGAGAATAACATTTAAATATAAAAAAAAAATTTAATGTAAATGTTGTTTTTCATAAGAAAACATGTAATATCTTAAATATTTTTAATCAAGAATATAAATTGTTGAATGCTGTAGATTCACATAATTAGTCAATTTAAAAATTTACCAACATTAAAATTAGAGTTTATGAAATAATGGAATATTTATTTTCAATATTTATGAGATAATTCATTTCTATTACTGCTGGAAACATCTGAAGGCGACTGGCCAATGTGTAAGAGAAGCTAAAAATAGATGGCCCCAGTTGGGCTAATATGGAGTTGCCTTAACTGTATCCTCCAAATGTTTAAGTAGATTGTGCATGAGCTGGTGCTCCAGTCGACCCAGTTCCCGGGACCACATCCCCAAGGCTGGTAGAAACACTTGCAGTGCTGCTCTGTGGACTTTCTCTTTGGGATCCTTCAAGGCTGCCATCAGTAAATCATAGCCCTGTCAATCACATTGAAAATCTTTGTTCATCTCAAGTTACATGTGTTTCAGTTAGTATCTTATACAAATGTTTGAGTATGTAAGTAAGTATGTTCACTAATTTAAATATGTCAATCTAAGTGCTGTATTTACATAGCTCTAACTTTATTAGAACAACTTGAAAGTGTCCAAATGAGCTAATAAGATCATTCAATTATAAAAATCTATCAGACATGCATCGCAACCAGGGGCTTCCTCCGACAACGCCACCTGCACTGGCTTGGTCATCACTAGATGGAGGATAATCCCATCTCGTTAACTCTGAACTCTAGAGTTGCCTACTCTAGTCTTATTGGATTATTTGGACCATAAAATATTAGTTTACATTGTGTTGAATCCTTTAAAAAAAAGTTTCCCTAAATAATGAATTTTGAGATAAAAAAAGATCATTGAGATTTGTAAATAGGTTAGATCTTTGGAAGACATGTATTTTGTCTTAGGAGCTGAGAATTTATTTTATGAAAAGGATTAAAATATATTATTGTGAATTATTTGTTACTGATAAAGATGTCAATGAATATGTTCATATAATATTGAGTTGTGAATATAAATTCTTGTAACTGCATTATTGATTCATTCATTGTTTGTTAAGTTGGACGTTTGATATATTAATTATATATTCAAGTTTTGAAATGAGAATGGAAGAAGAAGAATTTACAAGTAGATCTAATTTAAGATAAAAGCCAGAAGCAAAGGTCAGTCTTATTACACCTACAAAAAGCTATTGGACAAACTCATAAGAAATTGATATGAATCTTAGCTAAACAAAGCAATTGATATGAATCTCACCTGAACATATTTGTCAGCATCACAGATAAATCCCATGAGAAGTCCCAGACTTCTAACAACCGCCTCCCTAACCTCCTCGTCTCTGTCATCTAGCATCATTTGTTGTAACATTGATAGAACCAGAGAGCTGCGGATCTCAGCCTATAACAAACACACACAAGTGTAACTTAATAAAAGCCATACATATTAAAGTTCTTTGATTACAAATGTATTTATATAATAATGTTTGGAAAAGTCTATTAATGAACTAATTACCGGGAGATATGAAGACAGTGCGCCACAGGCTTCTGCAACTAGAAGTCTCCTCTCTACAAACTTGTGGCCGATCTGAAAATATAAAAGCCCAATGATTAAGTATCTCATCTCATAGATAACAGACATGAATATATCCTACGCATTCCATGTGTCAATCTAGTTATCCATGTTAAGCAGTGACTGAAGCTCTGGTAAGTTAATGGTTTTCCTGGCTGATTCAGACAACTTATTCCATTCTCTAATGGCACTAGGGAAGAAGGAGCTCTTGTAGGAATTTATTCTAGCATAAAGGAATAAGAAATGTGCCTGAGTATTTCATAAGGTTTTGTTTTTCTATTTGTAAATAGGTCTAGCTACTTTAACTGCAGCTTCTGTCCTGAACTGAAAGACAGTTCAATAGTAGGTAAGTGGTAAAAAATGTAGAGTGTTCTGAACAGGGATTCAAATGTCAGTGACGACTGGGATTTTGAACTTTTTTTGATGATAGATGGTTTCCCTGGCTGATTCAGACAACTCATTCCATTCTCTAATGGTACTAGGGAAGAAGGAACTCTTGCATATGGAATAAGAACTACACCTCTGGTACAGTGTTTATTATAGTCTAACCATTCAATAAATAACTACCTGTAATGGGCCCCAGAAATGAGCTCTGTACCTGTACTGGGCCCCAGATATGTACTCTGTACCTGTACTGGGCCCCAGAAATGTACTCTGTACCTGTACTGGGCCCCAGAAATGTACTCTGTACCTGTACTGGGCCCCAGAAATAAACTCTGTACCTGTACTGGGCCCCAGAAATAAATTCTGTACCTGTACTGGGCCCCAGAAATAAACTCTGTACCTGTTCCCAACACTGAGGTAAAAGTTCCTCCACAAGTCTGTCCGCTCCAGCTAACTCAGCAAAGACAACACAACCAGTTAGAATCATTTGTCTATGAGAAGAAATACAAACTAATCATTTAGACACTGAAAGAAAAAAAAAAAACTATTAATATTTCTAAGCAATGTATATGTTAAACATAAGAGTACTTTTAGCTGCCAACTACAAAATGTTTATTGAATTAAGCAGAAAACTTGGATAGAAAGTTCACTGAACATGTTTATTTTATAACAGAGAGAATGTCATTAAAGTATACAATATTTAATATAGTTTGGAATTAATAAATTAGCTCAATATTATTTATAGCTTTATGAAGTTCTAATTCAGCTCTTATTTTTATAGATGACTATATTTCTCTTTTACTCAATGTTATTTATAACCTGAACTTCCTCAAAACATGCTGAAGTTAAAAGTTTGGCTAAAAAATTGAATTGGAGAAAATAAACCAGTTGGCCATTAATATTTGTTGAATTGATAAAATATAACTAATTATTATTTCAGAGCATTATTTTCTATTTATTTATAAATATATTATTTTTGTATATAAAATTTTACTTAAATATGTGATACCAAAATGTACATACACTTGCTAAATTGTTATTTCCTACTAAACACTAAATAAATCTACTTCCTGGCAAACCACTATTGCCCAAATGTCCATATTAACATACCTTTGATCATCATCTGGCTTTTTAATCAGATTAAATAAAATATTCAACAGTTGGTCTCTCTGCTTTGGTTCTGGGTGGAGAATGGCTGTACACAAAATGACAGGGATCAGTTCCTGGGGGAAAAAAGTTTCATTTAAGAATATACTCAAAATATTGCAGTGTTCAATTCCTGGATGACAGTTTCATGACAGAATACACCAGTCTGATAATATACCGAAGAGTGTTGGTAAAAAGTAAAAACATATTCATGTGCCATACAAAGTGGTGACGAAAGGTATAAAGATATACTTAGGTTTTTTTTCCTTTAAAGGATGTGGAATCAAGATCTCTCAGTGGAAAAAAAAAACAACCAAGCTTAAAATCAGTTTTCTTGGGGTGGATGCGAGTGTTGGAATTGCTGGCTTACCAAGACAGTACAAAGTAAAAGTTTTAAAAAAATGGATTATCATGATTTGTCAGCTCTTTTGAGGTAGATAAGGTGTTGCTACTCACTGCTTGAAGAGTGGATTGAGAATTTTTAAAGACAAGAATATCTGGTGGTGCTTAGGTTCTGTTATCAAGCTGGTTTTCTGTTGTCTGCAATCCTAGAGTGATAGCTTTAAAGCCTGAAATTTGAGCAGCAATTGCCAAATGGTGCACTTAACTTGAGGGGATTTTTTTTAGGGTGGGAAAGATTAGGAGCACACCTAGACCAGCAATTATAATGGCTTTGAAGGCTGATCCATTTGTGTATATAAGTTTAGCTGTTTTTAAATAGCTTTCAATTGTTTCTAGCGTATGTTTTTTTATTCCTAAGTTAGGCCTAGTTTATTAAATGTTTTGAAGATGGGTTGTTTGAGGTGAATTCCAGGAGCTATGTTCGAAAATCTGTTAAATTTTTCGCTATTGTTGAATAGATTATTTTTGGTCTATTTCATTAGTAAGTTGGATCAGAGTTCTTTGCTTTTTTTTTTTTCTATTTTTCTGTGTCAGTAGTTTATTAGGTAGGTCATCCTTCAACCTTCTGAATCTAATGGCCTCTAATGTTGCTCTGTTGTGCTATAACTTAAAAAGTTTCAATATCAGAGTCTATTTAACAGGCTGATGGTGTGTTCTCATACATCCACTGATTAGACGTAAGGATTGATTTTGGATTGTATCTAATGATGACTGGTTTGGCTGGCAGCTCTTTGTATGGAAAGACAGTTGTCCATGACAGATCTGACATATCCAGAGTATAGTTGCCTCTGTCTTAGACCCTAATAATAAAGTTTTCCAAAGGGTTATGCCAGCACAATTTGTCACTAGATAAAGGGAGATAACTCATCATCCACTGCTAATGAAAATTTTACATATAAGAAGACTATGTAACCTCTATTTAATATCCGAAAAAACAAATGTATTGAATATGAAGATTGTACAGGCTGTAAAGTTGCAGCAGTTCCAATTTACTTTTATTTCTCAATAATTATCATGTCTAAATACCTGGATCAATTATTTGTTCCACAAATACAATTTTGTAGTTCTAAAAAAAAAAAAAAACTTAGAACATAGTACATCAGCTAGCTACTATTGACTAAAAAGTAATACCTAAATTAAATAATTTTCTTTACCTCTCGCTTGGCTAACAAAACATTTGGTACTATATGAGGGAGACATCGTGACAACATCTTCACCACTCCTTGACTGTCGGAATGATTGATTCTGGACATCTGAAGAGGTCAGAAATGAATTTTTAAAAAGTGTAAGCTGTTCAAGTGTGTGGAAGTCAACAAGTGTGAAAGTCTAAGACATGCTGGTATTAATGAAAAAGTGGTATCCAGCAATACATATCTAATGAATATATTAAACATAACAATGAAGTTGACTGGACTCACTTCCAATATATTATTTCACAGCTCTATTTAACAATGCAAGGGTTAAAATACAACGGCACCTGCTGATTGCAGATGCCCAGCCTGTGACCGCAGCTGTGTATCAAGGATTAGCCTCTTCAGTCACACAAGAGGTTGCAAGAGGAAAAGATTATCTCTTTAGACGTAAAATGCTACAGATTTAACACTAAAAAATGTAGCACATTTATATTTAAGCAAAATTTGTAAGCTGAAACAGATGACCTTCTTTACATCATCTGCCTTATAGATAGCAAGGTCTGAAAAAGATCTGAAATTTTACTTTTTTAAAGTTAAAGTCATCAGATCCCAATTCTATTTGATGACTTATACCTTTTCTCTGTAAGACAATAACCCATTACCTCTGAAACAATATGATTATCTTGAGAAACATGGAATGCAACATCAAGTAGAGCTTGGCGGAAACTATCTGTCATTTTCCTGCAACATGTACAAATAAAATATAAATATTTAGAAGAAGACTAGCTACATTTTACCCGGCTTTGCTCGGGTTTTTCTTTCTACAAATATCATGCATTTAGTCCGTTTGAATAATCAATAGTGGCGTGAACAAAAAAGATGATAATTTAAAAAATAGTATCTTTTATAATCAAATCGAAGACGTGGATGTAATTGTTAATATAACATTGTTTGTTTAATTGTATGTAGCTCTAGATCTAAAATCTAAACAATTTGAATGCCACAATAGTTATTATAGTAAAAGACTATAAATACTGTGAGTGTGAGCTTGTGTCGACCTAGATACACTTAGCGTGTTGACGTAGACACATTAGCCGTATTTCATTCATTTCATCATCATTCATTCATTTCGTACGTCGTTATCAGGTCTAAATGCGCATAAGTAAATTTTAAATAAAAAAGTAAATTGAAAATAAAGATTTAAAATTAAACCAAATTGGTAACAGTAAGCTTAAATGATTAAACAAAACACATTGGAAAGTAAATTGCATTATGTAAGTAGTTTATTAGTTCAATAATATCCTTTTATAATGCGCGATATTATGACCCCTGACGTTAACTTCATTCGTATCACTATGCTGCCTCTCTAACCATAGTGTGTTTACATAGCGATGTGCATGACACATGAATGGGTGACAAAAAGCGATAACGTATAAATTTATAATCAATAATAATTAATTTTATGTAGATATAAATCAAGAATCTAAAAATAAAACTTGAATGCAATTGCAATGTAGTCTAGTCAATAACTAAACACATTGAGCCAAGTAAATGACTAAACACTTTGACTTTGACCTAGATCTAGACCTAGCTACACGCCCACTTTGACGGTGTTAAGGTCTAAATGCGCATAAGTAAACCTGAAAGAAAAAAATAAATTGAAAATAAAGACTTAAAATAAAACCGAATCGGTAGCTGTGGGCATAAATGCTTAAAAAACACATATGGAAAAGTAAAGTGTATTGTGTACATAGTTTATTAGTTCAATAATATGCCTTTATTGAATAATGCGCGGTATTATGACCTCTGACATCAACTTCATTTGTATCACTACGCTAGCTCGCTATGGAAAAGAGTGTCGATGCGGTCATATCAAGAAGAAATGGTGACCTACATTTATAGATACAATAGTTTAATAGAGTTGGGCAACTTTATTTTTTTTTAGGGTTTTAAGTTTGTTTTAGGGCTACAATTCATACACACAGACCTAAGTTAGTACACAAGGAACATTTCTGTCAAGTTTTGTCGAGATCGGTGAAACGGTTTTGATTTCTATACGGGGACATACATACATACGCCTTTGTTTTCCTTTTATATAATAGATATATAATGATAATAATGGTTTTAAAATATTATTTATATAGCACTTTCAATGGCATACATCAGCTTTAAGAGCTTTGAGAACATGTCTGAAATAAAACAAAGCTAATATGTCTATCTTATCTACTTATATGCATTCTTTTGTTTGGGACACCCTCAATTCAAGAAAACATTAAGAAACTGGAACAGACACAAAATAGAGCAGTGAGATTTATAACAAATGAATATTCACATCTGACTAGAGTAACACCTTTAGTAAAATCACTAAATTTAGAAAGCCTTTCGGAGAGAAGACTCAAAAGTAAAGTAGCAATTCTACATAAAACACTGAACCATAATCTTTAAATACAAAAACAAAATCTAATAAAATACTCAAAAGACACAAAGATAAAAAGCACATTCCTCATTCCATATGCTTTATGAAAATTTATGGCAAGTAACCAACAGTTATCTTGATGGTAGGTTCAGTTCAAATGGTTGTCATAGCTAAAGTTGGACTTTGAAAGGTCCACAAATGCATCTAATTCTACAAGCTCATTAACTCTTTGTCATTATATTAATGAATAGAGAGTTCAAGATCAAGGTTCTAGAACTAAATTAAAACAGTTATCCTCTTGTTTAAACCACTGAAATTTGAGCATTACAGATTAACTAGGATTGAACTGTTTCCCTCCTTTTTTTAACCATAGATATGTTTGGGTTAGAGGTTAACTATTTATTTATTGTTTTAACTATAAATATGTTTGGTTAGAGATTAACAGTTTACCTCTTGTTTAAACCACAGATACGTTTGGGTTAGAGATTAACAAGGAATAGATTTAAACTGTTTACCTCTTGTTGAAACCACAGATATGTTTAAGTTAGAGATTAACTAGGAATAGATTTACACTGTTTACCTCTTGTTTAAATGTTTTGATGACAGCTGATGCGTCACGTTATCTTTGCTATCCAGTCTGCTATTTGTAGAAAGGGATGTATCACTCTGAGCACTAGCTGCGTCTGGTGCGACTGCCAATAACATTTTACCCTGGACTTCCTCCTGACCTTCACCTTCTTCTCTCTCCCCAATCCCATGATTCACAGCAGCAGTGGAATCAACAGAATCAGTCAGTGCTCTTGGGGAATTAGTGCCACCAAAGTGAGGGTCTGAATCATCAGATCTGAGGTCATCAAGACTGCTACCTATGGGACGTATGTGATCCTCGTTAGTCAGTGTTTGTATTTGTATTTTTACATTGTCTGACTGAGATCTTTCCCGAGAAGGCATGGACGCATCAGTTTGATGAAGAGATTCATTTCGGCTCCCTGATCCTCTGAAATAAAAAGCGTTTGAGGTGTTAGACACATGGACACTATCTAGCCCTAGTCATACAGCCATTGAATAAGCGCATTTCAATCTATGATCTCCAACCCTGATATGAAAAATTAAAAACATGAAAAGATTTTAAACATGAAACAAAATATTTTTAAAAAAAATTACAGATGTTCTTACAACATTGAAATTCATATTTCTAATTGAAATTGAACAAATAGAGACTGACACCTAACGTAAAGCAGCTATTGCATTAGGTTAATTTTTAGATTGTATATTTGCTATTGCATGGTCATGGTTAAATATTGTTAATTGAAACGACAGTTTTCCCCTAAGCTTGAAAAATAGATTGGACGTTGCATTGCCAGAAGAGGGGAGAGGTAGTATTTAAAGACTGGCAGATTCAGTTTCAAGAGAGATCTGCGACTCGAGTAAATGAATTTTTTAAAAATGTGAATTTTACATTTATGTAGTGTGCATATTATTAGATCTCCAGAATACAAGCTTTCTATTTATTTGAAAGAAGATTTCAGTTTTGAGTTTCTACGATATTGTTTGAGAATTCAACAATTGTCAAATAAGAGAGAACTATATAAAATTAAATCAGAAACGCATTGTCTGATCAACACAATCTCATTGTAACATCAGCCAAGACATTCTTGTCATCTGCCTCTTTAACTCTTTCCCTCCTAACTGACGATACCATCGTTGATTTCACTAGAATGTGGTAAATAATTACGGAGAGAAAGAGTTAACTATAGTCACATCTGGCTCAAACATATTGTCACAGAGACCATTCAAAAAAAAATTATATCATGACTCAATATAATCATAAAAAAATATGATCATGACTCAATATAATCATTAAAAAATATGATCATGACTCAAGATAATCTTAGAAAAGAATTAAAAGAAATGACAATGAAAAACAGTTGATTTGAGTTTCAAAATTTTAATATCACTATGTCTTTTAGGGAGGTTTGGATGATGAAGTCTATGGCTAATTACAAGGTCTTCGGAGATTGCAAAGACCTTCCTTCAGGGAACAGTACCAGGAAAAAGAAAAAGTGCAATACAGAGAAATTGATGACAACATAAAAGAATGGACGAACCTGCAATTGATAGAGGTTCTATCCAAAGCAAAAAGAGAGGAATTGAGAAAGACGGTTGACAATTCTTGTGTGGTGTCCAACGGTCCAACAGACTAAGGGATACGTGAATGTGAAATGAAGGATAAAGTCCAAGCAAGATCTTTTGTTCTAGACATTCAGATTACATAGAAAAGCACCTTTAAAAGATCATTTCAAGAGCCCATTCTTTGATCACGGAATTCAACACTAAGTTATTTGCAAACATAAGCATGTCAATTAGGAAACATTTATATTCAAGTATCTTTTGGTCTCAAATGTGTATCCTGCTGCCAAGACAAATGCAGATGGCAAAAAGAAAATCTAAATCGACCATCTGCAGAAAATGGTTATGTTTGCCCCGCATGTGGCAAAATATATAGGTCACAGCCACAGGAAATACTTCATTCCTCACTAATCTTCGGACTCAAGACAAGCCTCATTATTATTATTATATTCAAGTATTAAGAAAAAAATATCTTAACAACTAACAACTTAAAATATGTCAAACAAAATACAAGTAGAAATAGTCAAAGCAAAACGAGAAACTTACATTTTAAAAATGTCTATTTGCTGAGATAAAGTTGTATTTTCTTCAAGTGATAATTTCAGTTGTTGTTCTAGAGATTCAATTTTTAATTCCTATGTGAACAAAAAAAAATATTTAAAAAAAGGAATATGAAATAAAGCAATGAAAAGCAAATATAAAATATATAAAAAGCCAGCTTCTCTTGAAGATAGACCAAATTAATTTTATGTTGCAATCGACATTCATCATCATCATCATCGTTCCTTTGGGTTCCTCATGGAACATAGGGCCTCGACAAAAACATGCCACTCTCCACTGTCTCTAGTTTTTTTATGGTCTCCCAGCTCTTTACGGTCTCCTCTAGTATACTTCGTGGCCATGTTGTTTTTGGTCTTCCACTACGTCAACATTAGTTTCATTTGATTTATTTGTAGTAATATAACTAAGCTATTCAAAAAGTATTTCGTTTATTAACATGAAGAAATTGTTAAAACTTGTTGCACTCACCAAACTTTCAACTCGGGCCTTCCACTGTGTCTCTATGTGAACCAATGTTTCTGAGTCAAAGTCCACATCAACACATGCGTCGCAAGTGTCTTTACTTGGAGCCACATGACTGCTATAATCTTTCAATAAGTGAACAAGTCCTGGGGGGCGGGGAATGTTAAGACCTACATCATCCCAATCTTCAAAATCCTGAAATGTGACAAAATCAACTGTGACTAGGCAACTAAACATTTACATCTTTTTTTGTGTGTGCTCAAATATTTATGTGTTGCTATATTTATTTTGTTCAAATAGTTATTTTGGTCAAGTATTTATTTTGGTCTAATATTTATTTTGTTCAAATATTTATTGTGTTGCTATATTTACTTTAAAATTTTATTTTGTTCAAATTTTTTCTTTAAATATTTATTTTGTTCAAATATTTATTGTGTTCAAATATTTATTTTGTTTAAATTTTTTTTTCAAATATTTTTATGTTCTAATATTTATTTTGTTAGTATATTTATTTTGTTCAATTTTTTTTTTGTCTAAAATTTTATTTTGTTGTCATATTTATTTTGGTCAAATATTTATTGTGTTGCTATATTTATTTTGATAAAATATTAATTGTGTTGTTATATTTATTGTGTTCAAACATTAAACCACAGTTGTTAGCTAGCTTTTGAATATGCAAATTAGAAAAAAGAAATGTGTGATTTTGTTACAAATCATGTTTGTTTATATTCACGGTATGGCTAAAATTTAGATGTTCTACTCTACCTCTGGTGTTGACAAGTTGACCATGGCTATCATGAAAGGGTGAGAAGCTGGTCAACAGGTCCAGGTGAATGTGTGTATGGGGTAGAAGAGGTGTGTAAGATTGAAAGTTAGCTGGTGAAGAGAGACAGAGGAAGTGAGTCAGAGACTGGAGAGTTTAAGATAGATAGAGTAGGTGACACAAGTTTTAAGGAAGCTAGTCAAGAGTTTTCTTATCTTATCTTATATAATACAGACGTTACTTCAAAAAAGAAGATGATCACGTCCTACGCGTCATGCATTCAGTCATGCATATTTACCAGTGACTTAATTCTGCCAAGTCACTGGTTTTCCTGGCTAGCTCAGGCAAACCATTCCATGCCCTAATGGCACTAGGGCAGAAAGAGCATTTGTAAAGATTTGTCCTAGCATATGGGACGAGGAATGGGCCTTTATTTAGAGTTTTCTGAGTAGGGAAGTTTTCTTTTTCATCCAAGATAGATAGTCCATATTGAATGATGATGTACTGAACTTTTTTTTTTTAATTAATCTGATTATCCACATAATACTACTTGTAAACTGGTTATATAGCTTAATGATGTGTTTTATAATTTGAGACTCCTTGGAGAGTCTGTTATTATTCACTGTTACATGTTGACATATTCCTGTCATCAAAAGACTGAATTAGGGTTTGATCCTTTAGACATCGACCTTCACAACCATTCAGGCAAGCTAGAGCTCTGTAGTTAGGCGGTTTGTGACAGATTCAATACAGAATGTGTTTTTATTTTAAACTTAAATTTCTGAGATTGACATGAAAACTAAAGCTAGCCATAAACTAAGCTAGCTCTGTAGTTAGGCAGTTTGTGACAGATTCAATACAGAATTTGTCTTCATTTCAAACTTGAATTTCTGAGATTGACAGGAAAACTTAATATTAGGCCTTAAACTAACATTTACCTGCTCTTCATTTTCTTCAGCAAAGGTCACAGACGTAACCTTGTAGTTTGCTTGCAATAAATACTCATTAACTAAAAAGTTGAGAGCTTTTTTCTCTAGTGGTGTGACAGCCTCACTGTTCTCAGTACCCAAGCCTCCTTTGTACTGGTTCTCAGGTGTAGACAACTCTGTTTCTTTAGAAACAAAACAAAATAGTATAAAAAATAATTTATTTCATCAGGTGTCAAAGGTTACTGGTAAGTTGTAAAACTCTCATTGCCTACAAAATAACAGCAAATTTATATGAATGTCTTCGTTTTCTTAAGGTCTCTTTTCTCATTTCATTAATTCAACATTGAAAAAAAAAAAGATTTTTTTTTCAGACATTCAGATTTTACAGCCATGAATAAAATTTCCAAAACAAATCTACAAAAACAGTGTTTTCAAAGTTCTAACCTGCTTGCTGTGTAAGACTAGCACGTAGTGACTTTATTGTTTCTTGAGCCTTGCGTAATTCAAATTCAAGTACTGAGAAAAACAAAACAATTGTAGACTAGTGAATCTACATTGTAAGTGTCAGACCTAACCTATATATTGAAAATTTCATAGCCTAAGATTAAATCAAATTGCTCAGAAAATGTTCTGTTGGAATCAAAACTATTACTAATAGATCTATATCTTACCTGCCACCCGCTCATCAACTTGCCGCTCGCCATCATCAGAATACCGAGCGAAATCTAAAGAATCAAATGTCTGCACACTAGAGGTTCTAGCTGTAATGAGAAAATTTATATCTGCACATTAAATGTCCTAGCTGGAATTAGAAAGAGAACTGAATGATTGTTCATTAGAATTCCTAGCTGGAACTCAATGTCTATTCATTAGAAGTCCTAGTTGGAATTAGAAACAGAAATCAATGTCTGTTCATAAGAAGTCCTAACTGCAATCAGAGAATAGAATGTTTACATATTAAAGCCCTGGCTGGAAGAAAATTCTAAAATTACATTTAGAAAGTTGCTCAAAAGAAAAAATAATAAGGTATTGGTTTATTATTTAGGCTAATAAGTGTTATATTTAGAAAATATTTCAAAAACGGCTTATAGAACACTGTATAATAACATTAATAAAACAGAATACAAGACATATATGTATCATAGAACACTCTATAAAGTTGATTGAAATAGGAATTGGTTGTAACCCAAATATAAAAGTGTGCACACAGGTTTTCAGAATCAAACTACATAATCTATAATAATTTTGATAATCTAACACAAGATTCAGGAATGTTAGATTTTTTTTTATAACTTAAACTTTTTCTAGTAATCAATAAAATGAAAGATAAATAACTATTAATGCTTATGTTCATTTTTTAACCAAGATATCTTATTTAGTGGGTCAGTTAGTATTTGGTTCAAAATAGACTAATCACATCACAACTATAATGTCATAAGAATTTATGGAAGGCTTTGTTATATTACTATCAGAAAAAAAATTAAAATAATAAAATATTTGCTTTGTGGGTATTATACTTGTAGACACCAACAACAACAAAAATCACAGAAATACTATAATTGAAGATTTAATTCAAAAATCAAACATTTTTATAGTAGTATTTTTTTTTCTAATTTTACATGATAACACAGACCAGTGATCTATTTAAGGGAGATACCGTTTATTTGGGCATAAGAGATGAGAATCAAAGGTGGACATGTTGGCCAGGTGCAATAATCCAAAGAGGAATCAACACCAAGCAGAAAATAGGGCAACAAAAATGTCTATAGACACTGTGTGTTTCCTGTTTTGATGTTGAGATTGGCTGCAGTTCTTCAAGCTAAAACAAGCGCAAGGAAGGAATCAAAATTTGCCAGACATCTTGGGACAATGATAGGATGTCAGTAGTTCTGTAACAAGCATATAGAAGCCAGTAGCCATGTGTATAAGCTCACCATTGATTACATGGATTTGCCTGAACAACATAAGATAATAAATAAGCTGATTGAATTATTGTATTAAAATCAAAATTACAGTTGCTCCTCCCATTGAACATTTAATAAGTTTTTTTTTTCTTTCAATAATTTTTTTTTTTAGGGTTGTGAGATTTT
>JADKLZ010000167.1:1524838-1539330 GCA_021533235.1 Biomphalaria straminea
GTGTATTAGAGGTGTAATTCGTACAACTTGAAAGAGCTACATTACACTGTGTATTTATCACCATTATTCAACATTACTGTAAAGTCGTATAAATCTCAATGCTAACAAAAATATTAAATTATAGCTTTTATACAGCGCTACCTTCTTGTTTATAGCATGCCCAGAGCGCTATGATTCAATCTCATTGTGGACCAGTGGGGGGTATCTGGGAGAATGTTTTTCCGTGCTGCCTTTAGGCACTCAGTTAACTCTGCTCTAGTCGGGTGTCGCACCTCGAGCCCCCTTCAAAAGTAGCCAAGCAACGTTAAATTCAAGCGTACTTAGCCTCTCGACCACGCAATAAATTTTTGATATAAGTTTCATTTTCAAATAGAATATTTAAACAGACGGAGGAATAACATGCTTGAAAGTTGGCAACCAAATTCTCTGAAAAGATTTCATTTCATTGTTTCTCTTTAAAAACCAGGTAAACTTTTAAAATATGTATTTTAATGCTGTCTCTTGGGTTTGTAATGACCTCAGTTCCTATCTAGAAGTAAATGGCATCGTATGGATGCCTGGTCGTGCGGTTTGCGCGCTGTACAGTCGTTTGGACCTATAGACGATCCCGGATTCAAACCCATCCCCCGTCGTCGTGCGGGAGGTTGGACTAGGACGTAAACTATCTTCAACTCTGAAGGAACATCCGAAATATCTAAAACAAACAAATTCTTCTTTAACACTATACAACGGCGCTCAGATCTTGCTGTGTTGTCAAATTGTATTGTCTGAATCTCGATATAAAGTTCGCCATTATCTTAAATATATAGTTTCTAGCAACCAGTTCACTAGGAGATTTATAAAGATGTGTACATTGAAGTCTACGTAGACCTTACAAACAAGAACTAACTCACTGAGGGAAATACTTTGTTATCATATAAAGTAGACAAGTGTTTGGTAGGACAGTGGGAAAGGGAGTAAAGACTGGACTAAAAAATGTTGAAGCCCTGTTGAAATGCTCCCCCCCCCCCCATTCACCACTTAAAGAGTACACCGCTAGTGCCCGACTGTTGAAGCTAGAGGGTCTGGAAACCGTCATTTTGGCAGTGGCGTAGCATTCATGGTGTGAAGAATTTCAATGAAAAACCTTTGGGCCCTCGGCCATTAGGGGCCCATTGCGCAGGACCATGACTTTTCACTAGTTAAGAACTTAAGAACACCTCTAGTGTCCAGCCTTTGCAGCTACAGAGTCTGGAAGCCGTTGTGAACTCCACCCCCAAGAGAAATATGGGGTGGATTTCTGGCCACCATACGATGTCCAGCATTCTGGTCTGCAGAAGTACAGCATTCTGTACTGCAGAAATACGTCATTATGGCAGTGGCTAGCATCCATGGCGCGAAAAATTTCAATGAACAATTAGGGGCCCGCTGCGCTTGGGGCCACGACTCTTGACTAGTTGAGAACTTAAGGATGACAACAAAGTGAACAAATAAATGCACTTTTGTAAAAACCGATACAAAAATAGAATCTAAAGACCTCATCAAAAAATTCTGAACTTTGTGTCCTAACATTTCTAGTAACTTCAAAACCAGTGTTTTAATCTTTAAAATAAGGAATTGCTTTCTATTAGGTTTTTTTTTAAATTGATGGCTAGCCCTAATCGTGCGTTTTAGGTGGCAATTGTATCCATATCGGCCCCTTCTGTTTTTTTCCTTGTCTGTTCATAAAACTATTGGTAGTATTACAGAAATTGGGGGGGGGGGGGGGAATAGGGAGAGTTTGGTTAACAAAATAGGGATAGTCCTAATTGTCACTTTGTCTAGTTTTTTTTTCCCACAAATCGGTAGTGGTTATCTTTTCTGGCCACCTAATTCCTAATATCCGGCGTAGGCATCTGTTAACAAAAGTTTGGAGCTTTTCCATATTTGTTTTAGTGACTCTCCAAGTTTCTGAACCGTAAAGGAGAACAGACTTAACGTTAGTATTATAGATGTTATGTAGAGATACTGCCTTGGAGCGCTAGATTGTTTGAAGAGTTGACAAAAGCCCATAGCACAAGACATTACCAAACGAAAATGGAGCTGGATAGGACACATCCTGCGAAAACCAGCTACTAATGTTGCAAGGCAGGCTCTTGACTGGAATCTACAAGGAAAGAGGAAAGTGGGCAGACCCAAGCAAACCTGGAAGAGGTCAATTATCAGTGAAGCTGAGGGTACTGGAATGACATGGGAGCAGATGAAGAAAGCTGCTCAGAATCGAGTTCGGTGGAGAGGTGTGGTTGCGGCCCTATGCCCCCCTGAGAGTTTACAGGATTAAGTCAGTCTAATTGTCACTTATTAATTTAATTTTCGATATAGCTGAGGTGTTTGTTCTATTGTGGGAAGCGTGATCGAGAGGCCAAGTGCGTCTTGAACTTGGCTTGCTTGGCTATCTAGAAGGGGGCTCGAGGTTCGACACCAGACTCGGGCAGAGTTGTGTTTACTGAGCGCCCAAAGGCAGCACGGGAAACCAACTCCTAGATACCCCCTCCTCCCCACTGGTCCACAAATGAGATTGGACCAAAGCGCTCTGAGCATGCTATAAGCATGAAAGTAGCGCTATATAAAAGCTATAATAATAAATTATTCATTTTTCACAAAGTGTAATATGTTTTTATTTTGTTTTGTATTTAAAATATGTAAAATCGAATTTAAATTTGATATCATTTTCAGGTGTTTGTTCTAAACTAAGTCGACATTTTCTCGTCGACATAATAAATGGCTTTAAATCAACACCAATAACAGTAAACCCAGGAGTACCTCAATGAACAGACTTAGGTCAACTACTATTTTTAATTTACCGATAAGATTTACCAAAGTACATTAGTTCTGGAACAAAAGTAAGATTGTTTACAGACGATTGCATAATAAGATAAGATAAGATAATTTTATTGATCCAATCTAATGGAAATTCAGTTTGATTACAACTTGACAACGTCAGCGTAACTACTATACAAAAACAATGTTAATGAAAAATTCGAACAACATTCACATACAAACACACATGCACATTCACAACCAGCGCTTTATGAATTTGACTTCTATGTACTTCTCGATGACAGCTGATCTCGTTACACTCTGATCGAAAGTGGGACAAAGGAGTTTTTAAATCTTTCAGTTTTAGTCTTGATGGAAACGAGACGACCACTTCGTTCAGATCTTATGTAACAGTGGTTTAATGGGTGCAGGTTATCTTTAAGAATCGTGAGTGATTTGGAAATGCATCTTTCTTGGAAAAGCTCTTCAAGAGATGGTAGCTGTGCTTGAGTAATATACGATGCTTTTTTAATTAGTCTATTTATTCTGAGTCTTTGTGCCTGTGGAGTATTACCGTACCAGCAGGTGATGGCAAAGTTAATAAGACTGCTGATGGTTGCTGTGTAGAATAGTTTGATTATCGTTTTGTCTATGTTAAATTTTCTTAGCTTTCTGAGATAGAAGAGTCGCTGGTTAATTTTCGTGTATAGATTTTGACAGTGTTCACTCCATTTCAGTTTGTTGTTGATAGTTATGCCTAGATATTTATATTCTTGTACTTGCTCTATATTTTGGTTGTCTATCTGAATTTCTGCAATAATATATAGGACAATAAAAACAACACAAGATACAGAAATTTTACAAAGAGAATTAGATGAATTACAGAAATGGGAATCAAATTGGAGCATGTCTTTCCACCCAGAAAAATGTCAGTAATTAAGAGTACAAAAAACTCAAATTAATTCCACTTATCTTATTCATGGTAAACCAGTAACACAGACTAAAAACGCAAAATACCTAGGTAAATGAAAAACTGTCATGGAATCCCCATATTGATTAAAAAAAATATCTAAAAAGCATTAGGGTTTATTAAAAGAAATTTCTATAAACCAAATAAGAACTTAAAACTATAATGTTATTTAACCTTGGTTAGGCCTATAATAGAATATGCATCCTCTGTTTGGGACCCCTCAACTCAAGAAAACATTTAAAAAACTGGAACAGACACAAAATAGAGCAGTGAGATTCATAACAAACGAATATTTACATTTGACTAGAGTAACACCTTTAGTAGAATCACTAAATTTAGAAAGCCTTCTGGATAGAAGACTTAAAAGTAAAGTAGCAATTATACATAAAACACAGAACCATAAACTTAAAATACAAAAACAAAATTTAATAAAATACTCAGAAAGACACAAAGAGAAATGCACATTCCCTGTCCCATATGCTAGGAAAAATTTGTACAAATGCTCTTTCTTCCCTAGCGCTGTAAGAGCATGGAATGGGTTGCCTGAGCTAGCCAGGAAAACCATTGACTTGGCAGAATATATATGACGGGATACTAGAATAGACGTTGGGCATTGTTTTATCAGAAGAAGCCGCTCGCGCATTTAGAAATAGATGCACTGGTTTCTTACTTTGCTACTTGAGCAGGCCTGAGAAACGGTCAATAAATAAATATTCAATCTGTCAACTGCCAAATAATGGACGTAGAACTAGATACTAGTTTGTATCAATGTTTCAAATTTATCCACCTAGAAGTATTTTATGAGTGTAAATGTGTAGAATGGGAAACCTGAACTCATAAGACATTTCTTTATGTCGCAGATGTGTGTGCGAGAGAGAACAAGTTAATTATTGTGTATGTGTTTTCACTGCTCAAAAGACAGACTTGACAGAGTAGAGACAAAAGGATAGAAATAGCGTGACATTTAGATGTATAGCTTCTAGGGGGGACTTGATACCCGTAGGTGGACAGACACCTGACGATTTAGTAGCGTTAGTTTTAGCGTGGGGTTAGGTCTCCGCCTATATAGGGTAGAGTTGTGGGGCATTCGGGACACACAGTGCATGTAGTTCTAGCAGGGGCGTGTGTCGTGTTTTCTGGTGAACGACACATTATTATTATTATTATAGCTTTTATATAGCGCTACTTTCATGCTTTTAGCATGCTCAGAGCGCTTTGATCCAATCTCATTTGTGGACCAGTGGGGGGGAGGGGGTATCTAGGAGTTGGTTTCCCGTGCTGCCTTTGGGCGCTCAGTAAACACAACTCTGCCCGAGTCGGGTGTCGAACCTCGAGCCCCCTTCTAGGTAGCCAAGCAAGCCAAGATCAAGCCGCACTTAGCCTCTCGACCACATACAAACATTGGGAGCAAGTCGCCGAGTCTGGCTCGCGATCTTGGCTCCAAGAGGTGTGAGTTGTTTACCAGAGACATGTAGTGAATTATTTCTAAGGAACCAGGGTAAGAAGAAATATTTTTATAAGTTTTTTTTATAAGTTTTGTATCTAGATTTAGATGTTAGTTGATTGTTAGTTGATTAAGAATAAATAGAATGGCGCTTAGCTAGTTGTTAGCGATATTTTGATTATTTCTTTATTTAGAGTGACAGTCTGTGTCTTAGTGCCGGTCGGAGTCTTAGTCCAGTCTTAGCCTGAATCCTAGTCAGAGTCCTAGTCTGAGTAGGCGGCGGCAGTCTGAGTTGGCGACAGTCTTTGAGTCAGTGACAGTCATTAGAGATAGCCTGTGTAGTTTATGATGGGGATCAGTGACTACACTAGATAGAACTCTCATAGAAGGTACAAAATGAGCGACAGACGATGGTCTACACAAATGACAGACAGACAACATATGTTGAACTCATGTGGCCTTGCGATGCTGGATCCAGGAGCGTGCATTGAGGAGGGAACTGGTTGGTCTGGCTGAGCATGGGTGAAAGACTATTTCTCTTGCTGTTTTATGCTATTCATTCTACATGTATTTCTATTGTATTATTTTATCATTCATCATAAATGCTGCCATAGAGTAGTTAATTATCAATCATTACATTTGTTACATTATTTTAAAAAGGCCATTGATGCCTTAAATAGAATATTAAATATTAGTTTTAATTAGGAGTTGACTTCACGAGTTATTAATATATATATTTGTTGTCATTTTTATGTTGTGAATAAGTTAAGACACTGTAAAGTAATATTGCTTTAAAATACTATAGTAACCATGCAGACAAAGTAATACACGCACCAAGAGCGAGAATCATCCTAGACATCTTGCCATCAAGAACTGATATTCAGTTTCTCGACACTTTATATATTTGAAAATCGTTTAATTCTGTACAAACATTGACTTTTAATTCGTGTTGGAGTTCTAACAGACTCAAACGTAATGAGTCAATGAGTTTGTTTGGAATCTCTCTCCACTTGGCTCGGACCTAGAGCGCCACTCTTCATTTGTTTCTTGTGATCTCTTAACACATGCAATCTCTTCATCTCTTTCTCTCTCTCTCTCTCTCTCTCTCACTCTCTTACTTGGTCTCTCTCTCTCTCTCTAAAACAAAGTTTAACTCTTCTTAGGAAAATAACACTCTACTTACGACAATGTCCAACTCTGTCCCGGATAATTGTATTTTATTCCAATCTCTAGAAGACACCAAGGCAAACACTTCTTCAACTAGTTGTCTGTCTCTAAAAGACACCAAGGCAAACACTTCTTCAACTAGTTGTCTGTCTCTAAAAGACACCAAGGCAAACACTTCTTCAACTAGTTGTCTGTCTCTAGCAGAAATAAGAACAAAATAGTCCTAACGTAAATCCAATTAAACTTGAACCATAGTGTCACAGTAATATAGAAATATCGTTTTATAAATAACAATGTTATCAGTCCCAACTGGCAGTAAAAAGGCGATAGGTAAAAATGAAGTAGTTTCCAACTAAAAATGTTTTCGACTTTTCTGTCTATCCTGTTTATAATCTATTTATTTCTAAATCAAATATAAACCTATGTTGAACCTTGACCTCCAAAACTGGGAGATTAAAATGAATGTATAAAGAGTGAAACAGAAGATCCTGTCTGTTACCTGTCTGAGGGTTTAAGTCAATTGTAATTTCGTTCAGTCATGTCACCTAGCCAGGATGCAATGCAGGACAAGGGATCTCAAAGTATTCTTCTATAAGGAGTATACTTTATGACTGGGATGTAATGAAGAACAAGGGATCTCAAAGTATTCTTCTCTTAGGAGTATACTTTATGATTGGGATGCCATGCAGGACAAGGGATCTCAAAGTATTCTTCTATAAAGAGTATACTTTTGGCTGAGATGTTTCACTGTGGAAAGTGTAGCTAGGATTCGAGGCAGTCTTCGCCTCGCTATGACTGCTCATTCTGGCATGTTCAATGTTGATTATAATATTATAATAAAATATAATATATAAATATAATTCAGAGACTGTGACATTATTTCAACATCCCAGTTAGTGCCAGTGGCGTAGCTAAGGGTTTTGGGGGCCCGGGGACTGGACCTCTTTAGAAACCCCTGAATATTGACATTTTGCATCATGACATGAGATAATGGGTTAATATATAATGTTAAAACAAATTTCGGACATTTATTTCAGGGACCCTAAGATGGGGACCCGGGGGGATTTTCCAATTTTATAGCCCTCGCCTCCCACCCTAGCTACGCCACTGGTTAGTTCTTTTAATAACTAATGAATTTTAGAATTAGAATATTATACTGGCACATAGCATCAAATTCTTATCTTAACTTAAAACTGACAAAAGTCTCTTTAAAAACAACGTTTCAGTTGTGGTTAATCTGTTGTTGCTTTTTCAAACTAGATCTAGTTCAGAAAACCCATGAAGCTCTTCTCTGCTCAGAAGACTTTATGAAAGAACAAGATTCAAGTTTTTGGCTATCGTTTCTTTCAACTAAATGGACACATATGTTTTATATAAGTGCAGGATATGTCTGGGTTTTTGAGGTTATCGTATCTAACATCTGCAACTAGAAAATCCCAACCAGCCAATCTCATTGTAACCCTTACCTACCATGTAATGGAATCAAGAGCTTAGACCATCTAAATGTCTTCCATCATCAGTCTAGGGACCGTTGTTATGCTTCCTTTAATCAAATATTTTTGTATGACCCGTTGACCTCATGTACTAATGTCAAGGCTGAAGTCAGGGACAGACACTTAGGTCAGGGGCGGCCCTAGCAGTGCGCGGGGCCCTGGGCTAGCGTCATGTGCGGGGCCCCTAGCGGTAAAGGTATACTATATATATATATATATATCGTACCACATCTCGCTAACGGGCTCATACGTCTCTTACGTGTAACAATAGCAATACAGTATGTCCGCCTCAAAGCTGTGGGCCTTATATTTGTAACAAAACATAGAACATTACGTAAGTACTTATCTTATTTAATACAGACGTTACTTCAAAAAGATGATTACGTCCTACGCGTCATTTTAATTGTTCTGCATTAACAAATGCAAATAAAAAAGAAAACACTCAGGCACTACTAATATTATGTCTCCTCTTTCACTCTGTCGATTGCATCCAATACGATGTTTAATAAGAATAAAGTGTGCTATAGGAGTTACAGTGGTCCATTCACTTTAGCAGAACCGACTTTTGCGGAAGGGCTGCATTACGGGTTTTCAAAAAAAAAAACATTGTAAAAACAAGATTACAAAGACAGTTTGTGTGGAAACAGAAACTCAAAATCGGTCCACGAAGTGTTTCACCCAGGCAGGTAAATAGGCAGGTTTCAATATTTTCAGAAAGAACATCATAATGAAATTCTATCAAAGACAATGGACAGAGTAGAATGGAGAAAGAAGATTGACAGATCTTGTGTGGTGCCTCAGCGGTCCAGCAGACCAAAGGATAGGTGAAAGTGAATTTGAAGTTCGACGTCCACTTCTCCTACCAGATTATGAGACGCGATAATATTAAAAACTAATCATCCATTGTTGTTTTAAATTATGTCCAACTTATATACATACTAAATAGATTTTTTCTCTTTAAAAAAGTACCCATTTTTTTACGTGTAAATGTAGTAGTTAGTATAACAGAACTTAAAAAAAAACCTTTTGCATAAACCTGTTTAAAAAGGGTAAATAGTCATCTCCTACATTAAAGAGCTTCCCTTGTTTGTTACTATTAAAAGTGAATAGTTGTAAAAGTGATGCATTTTTCTGAAAGAAAATTCTTGCCTAAGTGATTTTAAAATTTTGATTTTTCGTTTTCAGAAAACAAAAAGGAACCGCTACATCAGAACTTTGAATGGTCTAAAATATTATGATGTCGGCTTTGCACTATCTTTTCTAGTTTACGAGATCTAAACGGGATGGACGGACGTACAGACAGACATTCCACACAAAACTAAAAGCGTCTTTTCCCCTTTCTGGGACCACTAAAAATACTCCCGCATTGCTCTAATGCACTAAGGAAGAAGGAGCATTCTTACAAATTTGTCTTATCATATAAGTAAGCTTTTGCTGTACATGTCATCGCCAAACTTGCTGGAAGCTGATACTGTTTATAGGCCTATCCGAAAATATTATACATTTATGAAATTAAACAGCCAACTGCGAAAATCTGAACTTCGCGTGCGGTCTTAGGACGTATCACCAGCAACAGTCGAGGATACACTGTATACTTGTTTAGTTATTTTAAGTGCTTTAAAAATAAATAGGTGCCGATACTCAGTGATGGATTACCTAATTTTTAACTACAGATAAATTATTAATAAACGCTAAAATACAAGAAAATTAATAATTTTCCCCCACATTGAAAAAAGTGAAGTAGGCCTACGCCGTACCCGTTTGACGGCTGTCTTTACCAAAACTGAACTGTACCGGTATTTTGAATACAAGAAAAATGACGTGGAGAAATTAAATGGCAATAGGTATAAGAAATATACTACGAAAATATTGAGTAACAAGTCCTTGTTTATGATCACTCATTAAGTTTTCGACGTTGGTGACAATAAAATCTCCCAGCGCGGGGCCCCCCTCAGGCGCGGGGCCTGGGGCGGTTGCCCCACTTGCCACCCCCTAAGGCCGCTACTGCTTAGGTTCTACTCAAACTGTAGATCTAGTCTCATCTTACAGGAGAAATAAAGACAGTGAGGTATAGGAACATTTTTTTTTATGAAACTTGTCTCGTTTTCAACATGAAAAGTACATTTATTTGAAGTGAATTCAGAGATCGAGAAGTGGTTTTATTTGGCTTGATAAAATTAGAACAAAAAATAAATATTGACATGCTGAAAACTTTACAAGACCACTCACTTATGACATTGTCACTGATGACGCGCCTCACACCTGACATTGTCACATATGCCATTTTCATATTGTTTTATGATAGTTTTATCTGCTAGGAGTGTTGCAAAGTCACGCCTAACAGATGTAAACTCTCATCGACCACGTGGTCTCAATTTTTTTCCTTTATATTTTTTGCGCGTTGCCCCCCCCCCCCCCAAATTTTGTGTTTCGACTCCACATTTTAATGACGTCATCAGTTTCACGCCTACAAAAATATTTTAAAATCCTTTTCATGTCAATTCCAGAAAATGGGCTGGAATTACATGCAGTCTCAGAGAGGAGAGAACTCATACAGATCTGTCATTATTTCCGATTTATTTATCTTGTAGGCTACCTCGTAAGTTTGTATAATATAAAATTATAAATGAATTTCATTATTCAAGCTTTAAAGGCATTTAGAGTCCGGCAAATAAATATTTAGTTTAATTTTCGTAAGTCTTAACTATTTTTGAAAATTTTTAGCCCGGATGAGAAAGGAGGACGGTTTGGCGTGGTGCTAGCTAGCAGGGGTCGGCAACCTTTTGAGTCGAAAGAGCCAAAAATTAAACTTTACACAATTTTAAAGTTTTAAAGAGCCGCACTTTTTTTCTTGCAACAATAAATAGTGCTTGCAAATTTTTTTTTATTAAAAAAAATCCTTTTTATTGAAATATAAGTAGTGTTTGTCACAACAAATTAAATTATATATATATATGACGTTATAAGAAAATTATTTTTATATTTCGGAAACAACTAAAGGAGTTAGACATTTTCTTAAACACTAAGTTGAACTTATGTAACAATCAATTAAACAAACAAATTCAATGGGAATGTTAGCTTCCCTTTGATTTTGAAAGTTAGATACATTTGGCTCATAACTTGTTTCAAACACGACTCTAAACTTTCAATTTTTAGTAGGCTTTTTACTTTGCTTTTAATTGTATTCATGAAAAAAAAAAACGCTTTCTCGCACGAATATGTTGATCCGAAGATAGCCAGCAATCTAAATGCCCTTACTGTAGCAATTTGGAAGATTATTCCATTCGCCGAATCAACTCGCGGCATTTCTTTGAAAACTGTCCACTTATGTTGCATTACGATCATACATTTCTGGAGCTCTAACTTTTCTAACTTGATTTTTTAACTCTATAAATTTTCCACTCCACTAAGCTAGAAATCCCGTATCAATTCCTAATGGATAAATGTGGATTTGTAACTTTGAGAGGATTTACTAGGAATGGTAAAATGGTTTTGTTGGTTTTGAACTGCTCAAATCTGTCAAAAAAATTATCTTATCTTTTTTAACTGTGCTCAAATAATTCGTGTCAACAGTAGCTCTGATTTTATTGCGATACTGCTTTCGACATCGAAAATGAAGTGACATAACTCTCAATAAAACAAACCAATTCTTCTACCAAAACATAGGAAGGGTTTCCCTTTCCTTGCAGTGTTAGTTTCAGCTCATTTAATTTCTCTTTTATATCAACCATAAAATAAAATGTTTGCAAATATTTGTCATTTTCTAATACAAGGAGATTAATGCCTTTATCATTTAGGAATGTATTTAATTCATTCAAGCACAAAGGAAAACGTCTCATTATCTTTGGAAAGCTATCTCACTTTATTAGGAAGAAGGAGCTCAAAATACTGAGTTTCCATTTTGTTTAAGAATTCTTTAATTTGACGACGGAAGTTTTGCTTTGGACAAGATGCTGTTAACAATCTTGGTTGCCGAATTCATTACCTCAACTATTTTTGGTTCGAATCGTTTTGGGTACATAGTGCTTCTTGTGTGTATTATTCAGTGAAACGTAAGGATTTCGTGGTTTATTTTGCTATTAAGAATCGTTGTTACCTTTTATTTTTGGCTTCATCAGCTGCTATTGAAATGATTTTATTTAAATTTATTGTACGATAAACACTATATCATTCCCTCAATAAAATAAATCCCACACAACTCCACTTTGTAGACACTGCGCCCACCCTTATGAAACCGTAAACCATATCCTTTTGGAATGCCCCCTCCTAATCCACCTTTGGCAGACCCTACTACCACTACAGCCCAACATGACCAACACGCTTTATGGCAGTGCTGAACAACTGAAAAAAACAGCACACTATTTTTCCTTGGCACAGTCTGCCAAAGAGCTGACAGCTCAGCAGTAAAAAGCTGGTTAGAAGAAGAAGAAGAATATCATTCCCTCCAGTCCCGAGGTAGCAATCCTTTAAGTTATTCTTTTGGACCATAAGAAGACATATAACTGACTAAATGAGCAACTTGTGCACTGTCTTTGATTTTTTTTTTTCAAGATTTTTGGTGTTTTTTTTTAAATCAACAGTTCTTCAGATGAACATAGGAAGCAGTCTTTGACATACTCACCATCTATAAATGGTTTGCCTTTTTGTGCAATTTCTAGTGGTACCACAAAGCTTGCCCGATTAGCATTACTTGTAGATTTAATATAAGATTAAGAAGTTAATCGCTTCTAACTCATTTACTTGAAACAACAAAATTTACGTCAGAGCCAAAGCACGTAGTCTTGCGTCGAAAGCGAATTGAAATCTACATAGAAACATTCGACGATGGCGTCCATTCGAGAGCTTCTGACGGACTGTTAACATAGACGCGTGAATTGGGGGAGGGGTGTGGTCAAAAGCGAGTACAAGTAGCTGAGAGATAGAATTTGTGCCTAACCCTCTTTGAACTATTCAGAACTACTTTAAAAAATGTTTCGATAAAATTAATAATAATTACGTGTAGAACTAAAGAGCCGCAGCTTCACACGCAAAGAGCCGCATGCGGCTCGCGAGCCGCGGGTTGCCGACCCCTGAGCTAGACCACCCTGTAGTACCTCAATGGCTACAGAAGTTGCAAACGTCGAACCAAGAGTCTAAATAGCTGTGCACACGTGCACAGGGCACACTCGCTTACACATACATGCAGTCGGGGCCGCCGAGAGGGTTGTGGCCGCCCTCGAAATTAAGAAATGCCTCCCTATTATTATTTTTCTAGAAAAAACAAAACTCTTATCTTCTGTATTGGAGACTGTCTCTCTCTCTCTCTCTCTGTGTGTGTGTGTGTGCGTGTGTGTGTGTGTGTGTGTGTGTTGGAGATGCACTAAGTTAAAGGTGCGTGTGTAAACAGTTGGAAACGTATAGCTGATAATTTACATAGTCTTAAAATAACTTCACAGTAAATATTTCTGATAATAATATACAGTTCTTATCAAATTTAACGATTAACTTATTTTAAATTCTATTATGTCCTCTATATACTGTGTATTTCTTTATCTCCATGTATAATATTAAGCAACTTAGTTTGTATCAAACTTATATTTAATTTAAAATAGGTCAATGTGGCTCTGCATGAAGTTATTCCAATCACTGATTTAGGTCAATCACCTTTGAGTTCACTATTACTATTCAAAAGAATTTTAAAAAATAATGCAGATAACTAAAAGCCACGAAATAAAAAAAAATGTAAACAATTAACAATGTATGATGAGAACACATGTTAGGCAACCAGCTGCCAGGTTCTTCACACAAGAAAAGTCAAAGCTAAAAAAAAAAAATAAATTCCTTTATAAAATAATCCAGAGTTGAGTTGTTACCACATGTTTGTATAGATTAAAGTTAGTGACCCAAAAGACCATCTGCTGACATTGCACATGGCACAGCGTGTCACCAAAATTACACAGCTGTTGAAACACACGTGTAACATTATTTTCTAATGAATAGAAGAAATAAGCTAATTAACAATAGAAAAAACAAGAGTAGAAATAAGCTGTTGCATCCCCACTAACAGCCAAAATAAAATTAATGTGCTTTTACCAAGTTGATTTTCACCTAGATCTAGGTTTATAAATCAATAAATAATAGACTCGACACAATTTCAATTATCAATTACGTTAACGTACCCAATACAAAAGAAACTGTGTCATACTCGATTACATCACATGGAAAGACAACATTTAATTGAATCTGGAAACAAAATAATAGATTGTTGATGCCCAATAACACGTGGGCAATATCCGGCCCGTGTAGAGCTGCTTTTCGATCCATGGAAACTCCTTTGACAGTGTCTAACAAAGCCGTTGAGGTTCCGTTCTATTTGACTTGACCATTGTTTGCTGTGATGCAGCCCAGGGGACATGTCGGAAATTCCTATGACCCCCCCCCCCGATTGGCCCCCCAAAAAATTGCACTACTTGAAATATATCATCAAATGTTCACTTTGTGCATACAATTAAAATTCAATCGGAACCGTGGAGGTAGAGTGGTATAGTACTTGGCTTCCAAACCATTAGGTCCCGGGTTCAAATCTCGGTGAAAACTTTTTTCGGGATTCTAAGGACGCCTCTTAGTCCAACCAAAATCTAATGGGTACTAATAAATGTGG
>JADKLZ010000167.1:1545152-1558633 GCA_021533235.1 Biomphalaria straminea
AAAATGAAAGATTTCAAATTAGGTATGAGTTATGAGGAGCACGAATCAGATTTGTCTATATTAGTAAATATTAAAACAATGCAGCAGGCTTATGGTTTTATAAAAATACAGGTTTAAATGCATGAGAGATACTCGGAGTGTCAGAAAACTAATTTAAATGTTTCTACTTTCAATAGAATGTCTAAAACTTAGGTTTCCTAAAGTTTACATTTATTTCAAGAGATGTGTTTATTTATTGGTATTGTATAACGTTATCCTTTGCAAGCACTTCACAAAATTTTGATGCATTAGATCTTTAACTGTCATTTTATTGATTATCTTATGAGTTTCAAACACCGTTCTTAAGCCCACATACGTGACCTATATACCAGAGCTTATATTTACAACAACCACAAGAAAAAAAAACTGGGAAGTTTTCAATATAACTGTAAGTTCCGAAGTCCTACATTTTTATTACAAATATCGGAAGCTAAGCGTCTTCCTTGTTTTGTTTTGAGCAGTTTTTTTTCTTCTTTTAAACCTAGATCTAGTGTTCTTTAAAGGCTATAGTTTTTCAGTGACTAACGCTTTAGCTTGGACGTTACGAAGACACCGCGCCCAGCTTTCTTCAACAAATGTCACTGGAGTCTGGTAGGCTCATGGACGCCTTAAAATTCTCAACAATAACAAAACAATGTCCAGCTCCTACCTGGTTTCGAACCAAACACTTTAACATTCGACTAACACGCCTTGGACACATAAATATAAATTTAGTTTGTACTGAAGGTCGTTGAAAATAACGGGATTCCACTGGGCAAACTGGCCACATACTTCTGAACTTTCTTTAACTCCATCTATTAATTTGTGCCTCTTGCACGTGACCTGATGACAGTATATATATTAGCCACTTTGCAGCAGCACCAGAGTGTCCTCCCCGGGACGCATTCCTGGGCCTCATGGGTGGCCCATGCGTCATGATCCCTCTCTCGGTATAGCTTTGTAAATAATCATAGCTAATATAACCACTCCTTCGTGATCGAAGATGAGCACACTTTATATTTTGTTATGACATAATTAGGAATTAGTTTGTTGTTTTTTTTCGGGAATAAGGGGCAAAGTTTTAATTAGTGACGTTATGACGTGATAGTTAAAAACAAGAACGCTCTAGGATTTGATAGAGACAAGACGTTTTTCCTATCACAGCAAGAATAAGAAGTAGTTTACTGGAATATGTGACATCGGACGATTACCTTTTTGGAGGATAAAAAGTGTTTATTGTTTAACAGTAGCGTCGTCTCCATCTATATTGATTGCTTCGGCCTTTTGCCTGTGTTACTGAGCTGTTTTACAGGTTAATAATAGGCTTGTCTTCGAATCCGAAGATTAGTGAGGAATACAGTGTTTCCCGTGGCTGTGCAGTCCCAGCTGTGACCTACATATTTTGCCACATCCAGGGCAAGCAAAACCATTGTCCGTAGGTGGTCATTTCATCGACTCGTTTGGGACTAGTCATTCGCGGGCTAATTACTGTATTGCCTCCAGCCTGCGCAGAGTATTTTTAAAGTGATAATCGGCTCGCGCAGACCAATACCACTCTTTAAGCTAAATGCAGCTCACAGTGGCACAGAAGTCTAAGACGGCTGTGAACAGCAGATAGCCGTAGGTGTTATTTCGGAGTTTCCGTCTCAGTTTTACAGGTTACATCTTAATTATTGCATAGTTTGTATTCTACACCGCGAAAGGGCGCATAACAACTTCCAATTAACTCGAAGATGGCTATAAAGTCCATACACATGTCACGAGTAAGCTGGGTTTAAGTCTTTTCTTCTCTCAGCCTTTTGTAAACTCTGCGTTCTGTCATGCTGGCCGCTCTCCTTGATTCGTAATACAACAATAACATTAGGTACAAAGCTGTAGCCAGGCGGTTTTGGCCTTTAGACCACACATTAACAGAATGTTTGCTTTCACTGTTAAATGTTTAGATCTGCCATTTAGTCTATAAAGATCTAGCTCCGTGCAGGAGAAAAACCATTTTTAAACCTATCAATAAGTTTTTTGTCATAACCAACACAAGAGTATCGTTTCGAACTCTCTTGTGTGGGAGGCAGAGTCAGGCGTAGGCCTACTTTCGCACTTTTTCTCCTGACACTGGTTGTAAAATGCGCTAAGCTTAACTAATTACCAGCAACAACACGGTAAAATTAAAGTAATTCCATATTTTGTCACTGGGTCACGTGTTTAACAATGGGGTCAGGTTCTACTTCACTTACTGAATAAGAAAGGACAGAGGGGTGTGCCTAGTGTTAATTTATGCATATTTATGCTAAGCAGAGCATAGGCGTTGACCAGGACAAAAAGAAGTTAAAAACTATATTGTAGGTATAGAACAAGCCCAGTGGCCCAGTGTGTGGCGTAATATAGACAAATTCAGACCTTCATATATATATATGCGTGGGAAGCGTGGTCGAGAGGCTAAGTGCGGCTTGAGTTTGGCTTGCTTGGCTACCTAGAAGGGGGCTCGAGGTTCGACACCCGACTCGGGCAGAGTTGTGTTTACTGAGCGCCCAAAGGCAGCACGGGAAACCAATTCCTAGATACCCCCTCCCCCCACTGGTCCACAAATGAGATTGGACCAAAGCGCTCTGAGCATGCTATAAGCATGAAAGTAGCGCTATATAAAAGCTATAATAATATTATTTTCTTATAAAGATTTACCTATAAAGTAAGCGCCCAACCTCCAGTAAGAGAAAGGTGAAGGACATAGAAGATACAGAATAAAATATATCTCCATTGAACTTTGTAAATTATCTTATAGATCTATACTATAGGCCTATATTACAGACTTAGGCTACTTCTAAAAAGAAGATAATTACGCATAATACGTCCTACGCTTTTCTTATGTTAAACAATGACTTAAAATCTGCTAAGCCGTTGGTTTGCCTGCCTTATTCAGAGACAGCTGTCTCATGCCACTAGGGAAGACAGAGCGCTTGTCTCTGATGGACCTATGGAATTATCAGTTCACTTCGACGGTATTTTATCAGTATAGGCAAGGTCGAATTTAAGGTATGACAAGCGGGGCTACCCTACACAAGTATGAGTCCTCCACAAAAGAGAAAAATATATCCGAATTTCGACGGGTTAGAAACTTCTAAGTATTTTTCTCTTTTTTAAATTTAACGCTGACACTTTAAATCGTAAGGTCGGGCTGCAACAATGTCGTGATTAAGGAGTGTCCACTTGTAGTTGCTCGGAATATGTAAATACCTGTACAGATCCGGACTTACGGCGACTACCTAGGGCCTTAACCTGGAGCAAAGATATACACTTTTAAAAAAATAAATATGCATTTAAAAAGAAAGTTTGATTATATTTACAAGAACTCTGTTTCTTTCTCCTAAAATATAGCATGCTTTAGATAAAAGTATGTTATTCATTTTTTTTTTTTTAAGTTTTCGAAAAAGTGTAGAGGCCTCTACAAAGATCTCGCCCGTGGGCCTCCACATGCTTAAATCCAGCCCTGATTATAGATGCACTGATGTTCTATTATTTTTTTTTACCATCTAAATTAACAACTTACCTGCTTTCTGTTATGATGAGTTATCTTCCCCTGACACCATAGTTTATTGTACTGGTGAGTTAGACTGTATAATCTTTTTGACTAACCCTCCTGGTACTTGCGCGTCTTGTTCGAGCCTGTGTCTGACCAACAAGGACTTATCAGTTCTGATGTTATCACGAATTCGGCCTTGGTTCTGCCAGGGGCGCAGGCACGTAGGGCAACTTTATCTTTCCACAGGTACTGACTCAAGCTTGTGACATCCGCCTCTGTTCTGTTGGTTTTAGGTGCTGTTTGAAAGGCGGAGGCGGGAGGGGGGGGGGAGAACATAGACACGAACTTTGTTTGACAAGAGATGTTGGGGAAGATGTGCTCCCGAAATGTTGTACATGTAAAGACAGAGAGGGGGGGGGGAAGGTTAAAAAAAAAAAAGGGGGGGGAAAGAGAAGGGGAAAAACGTGACATGAGTGATAGAAGAATAGAGAAAGAGAGAGAGAAGAAGAGATAGAAGTGGGGGCATATCGTGGGAAAAGGGGGAGAGTGTTCTTATCTAACATTACAAACCAGTCTTAAGAGAAATAAATGCGCAAGGCAAGATTTAAAAACAAATAGTGCAGTGGGCACTACCAGCTCGACTTCAACACGCCAGAGTAGATTTATATGTGGTTTTAGATACATACAAATAAATCAAAAGAAACAATCATATATATATATATATATTAAATAATAGCAATATCCCGAATGCAGGCATATAATATCTCATATAGGCTACAACGTTTTTAAACTGTAGTATCCTATTTGTGAAGAACGATTTCAAAGTACATAGAGGAAAACTATACAACATTTAGGGCCTATATACGCATACCCATAGGCCCATTGTTTTTTTTTTGTTGTTGTTTTTTTGTGACGGTACGCACGGGTACGGCGTACCGACACCTTTATCAATGTGGGGAAAAAATATCACTTTTCTTGTACGGTACTTTAACTTTTAATTTTAATTTTTTTAATAGTTAAAAGGCAATCCATCACTGCGAAAAACACTGCATAGGCCTATATCTATGTCAGTGTTTCTCAAACTTTTTTGTCTGCCGGCACATTAGAAAAACTACTAAAATTTCGAGGCACACCACGTAGAGCGACAGCTGTTTTGTAATAAAAAGAAACAAATATTTGACCTGTTCTTAAGTATTACATTTAATGTGAATGGTGTGGCTGTTTTTGAGAGCAAATGCGATCTAATCGAGACTCCAAAGTCGACAAACAAACTCGCATTTCATAGTCTATTGTAAGAAGTCTCTCTCTTTTCTTAGACTTGATTTCAGCCAGTGCTGAAAATCCAAACTCACAAAACCACGAAGATGCAAATGGAAGAATTATTTTGGTGGCTTTTAAACTTACTGCAGGATATAACTTGTTGATTGAAATCCAAATTGCTTTTCTCGGAAAAAAAATTGACTTAAGAACTGCATCTTTTTTTAAATCAATGAGCTACTCTTCTTCTTCAGTTGTTAGAGTTGTAGCTTCAATGTTTCCAAATGGATAACTGACCCATCCATACTCATTACTTGCATTTGTTGGAAAGTAATGCTGCAATGCTGACTGCAGGTGTGTCAAAGTTGAAAACACGCTTTAACACTTTTACCTTGGTGAACCAACGAACGTTGGTGTGATACACGAGACATTTGCAGTCTGAATCCATTGCTTCACAAAACTGAGAGAAAAGTCGGGATTTGATGAAGTTTACAACTTCAATCACTTGATCCAGAACAGACATCTAATCTTTCGGCAAAGATTTCAAGGCAATAGCTTCTCTGTGGATCATGCAGTGAACAAATAATACATTTGGATTTTCTTGACGCACAAGAGTGACGAATCCATTTCTATTTCCCTGCATAGAAGGACAGCCATCGGTGCAAACGATGACACATTTTTTCCACAAAATGTTTTCGTTCACCACTTGAATATATCATCGCCTTTGGTCGTAGTTTGTAAGTCTTTGCAAAATAAGAATCAGTAGACACATTTTTCATCCTTTATGAACCGAATAAAAGCTAACTTTGCTTCAAACGTCAGTGCATTTATCAACTTGAAGAGACCACAACAGAGACACTTCATCGTCAGTCACGTCGAAGTGTTTGCAGATTTGATCTTGTAAACATGACGATAAGTCTTCACTTCTGCGCGCAATAGTATCATTTGACAAAAGAAGTTTCTTAACTTTTTCAGTGGCATCGGGTCCTAAGATAGTTTCAACAACTATTTCTAAAGCTGTTGCAATGACAGATTCAGCCTCTGTGTTTGCTTTTTTGCGTGTTGCTAATAACTGAGCACCTCCCTGGCGGCTTTAGGTAGTTCGTAAGTTTCTTAGCTTGTTTATTTTGTTGAGCCCTGATGTTTTCAAAGTATTCGGTTGCGCTTTTACAGCTGGATGTTTGGTTTCGAAGTGTCTTTTCAATTTGCTTGGAACAAGCGCCTCATTGACAGAGTTGCATTGCAGATCAAACAGAATGGCAATGGAGAATCTTCAGGTCCCGAAGATATGAAACCATATCCGATGTAATTTTCCTTGTACCTTCGTTTGGTTTCTTGCTTTTCATTTAACACCATGGATAACAATGAATAATGCTTATTGATAATTTGTTATTATGCCTATTAGCAGAAATCTAAAGAATTTACATTAAATACATCGCTTATTAATATCGTTACCAATTCAAGAAATGCTGTGTGCCTGCTAAGGCGGCCTAAATTAGAGTCATTATAATAATATATGTATATTTAATATGCATGACTGAATGCATGACGCGTAGGACGTAATCATCTTCTTTTTTGAATTAACGTCTGTATTGTATAACATAAGATTGGAAAAATCCATAACTGAATAGCTAACACCCCTCTCTGTCAATACGGAAATGCTATTACTGGTCGTTGTAAGTGGGGATGTCATCGCAACGTAAAATAAAAATTTAATAGTAGGCAGACCTGTGTAACGCTGCACGTGTGGCGTTCTGAAAACTCCTGCGGCACACCTGCAAATCTTCGGCGGCACACTAGTGTGCCGCGGCACACAGTTTGAGAAACACTGATCTATGTATATATAAATGAAGAAAACTCATAATTAACCCAGAAAACCTATAATTGACCCAGAAAACCTATAATTAACCCAGAAAACCTACAATTAACAAACTTTTTGTTGCATCCGATGTACAATGTATTTCTTTTTGGAAAAAAGAACAACGCTGGCGAAAGAAAAACGCCAGAGAAGGAAAGCAAGGCAAACGACACTAGCTCCAGCTGGAATTACCTGCCCAGAGTGCGGCCGAGCATTCCGGGCTCGCATAGGTCTCACCAGCCACATGAGGAGGCACAAAACCCCAGTGCAAAGCCCTCAGCCCACTGGATGACAAAGTGGTCATCATCGAACCATGATGGACGAACTATATATAACAATGTATTTCACTGTATAGTGTATGTACAGGTCTATCTACATTTAAAAGTTTAAAACCGACGTTAAATCGTTAAAACAAAAAATGTTATGTTTTTTTAGAGAGAAAAAAATCTATTTAGTGTGCATATAAGTGGACGATAATTGAAAACAATAATTAATTCTTATCGCGTAAACTGCAAGAATACCGGTATGCTACAAATATAGGAACACTTAGATCTAACTAAGGGAATTTTTTTTTTTTTTACGGAAATGTTTTTTTTCCTCGAGACTTTGAATAAGAGATTGACCCTTTACAAAACAGTCGATCAATTAGATAATCCTTATATGACATCAGTTAGACTAGGTTCACATCTAACTTCACCTTCTCTTTCACCTATTCCTTGCTCTGCTGGACCGTTGGGGCACACAAGATCTGTCAACCTTCTTTCTCCATTTTTCTCTGTCATTTGCCTTTGATAGAATTTTATTCTGATGTTCTTTATGAAAATATTGAAACCTGCCTTTTTACCCAGCCTGGGTGGACCACTACGGAGACCAATTTTGAAACAGAAGGCCTATAACTATAGGCAGCAATTAAGTTATGTTTCTGAAATAATAATGGTAATAAATCGCGTTAAATTTGTTAAAATTACATTTCTAAATCTAGATAGGCCTATATATCGATCCATTTCTAAATATTAGATCTAGAGTCTAGCTCTTATACTTATAGATCTATTTAATTTTAGAATCGCAATTTTGAATTCTAGCTACATCAACTTTTTTTTTTCTCGAAGACAATTTGAAGTTGTCACCCTAGATTTTCGAATAGCCATTAAAGGTCATAGGTTAAAGATTAAAGTTCGCATTTGTATGTTTTCATGGTTTTGACACTATGAAAGAGTGACTGACTAGATTAGATGCAACTTCTGGAATCTGATGTTAGGTTCCTATCAAGCCTACTTATTACAGGTGTTAACATTACGTTTACAGCCTAGTTAATCTATATAAAATTTTAATATATATCAAGTCTAGACTCTAGATCTATAATTAATAATATAAATAGGCTACTAATCATCATAACTAATGATTAATTTTTTAATGGCCTAATATAATCAAATCCCTTGTAGGCTACTAAAGTAACTAGACTAATTAACTGATGATTATTAAATTACTAATGACTCTAGTCTCTATGAGTCTAATCAAGTCTAATGTCTGTCTATGAACTCTATGTCTATAGTCTATGATCTAGTTATATATATATTTATATTATTTATATATATATCTAATATATATATGTTCGAAGATGAGCAAATTTCTCATTTCCTACGACTATGGACTCGAAGATTGTTATTCAACTTATTGGGCCATTGGCTGGCATTTGCCCATTGGCATTGGGCAGTATTGGCATTGTGGGATTTGATATTCAAAGTATTGAAGTAAAACTTGTATACAAAATACCTAGGTGTTATAATAAATGAAAAACTGTCATGGAATCCCCATATTGATGAAACTATAAAAAAATCAAACAAAGCATTAGGGTTTATTAAAAGAAATTTCTATAAATCAAATAAGAACATAAAACTAAAATGCTATTTAACCTTGGTTAGGCCAATAATAGAATATGCATCCTCTGTTTGGGACCCCTCAACTCAAGAAAACATTAAGAAACTAGAACAGACACAAAATAGAGCAGTGAGATTCATAACAAACGAATATTCACATTTCACTAGAGTAACACCTTTAGTAAAATCACTAAATTTAGAAAGCCTTCAGGATAGAAGACTTAAGAGTAAAGTAGCAATTATACACAAAACACTGAACCATAATCTCCAAATACAAAAACAAAACTTAATAAAATACTCAGAAAGACACAAAGATAAAGGCACATTCCTCGTCCCATATGCTAGGACAAATCTGTACAAATGCTCTTTCTTCCCTAGTGCCATTAGAGCATGGAATGGTTTGCCTGAGCTAGCCAGGAAAACCAGTGACTTGGCAGAATTTAAGTCACTGGTAAATATGCATGACTGAATGCATGACGCGTAGGACGTAATCATCTTCTTTTTTGAAGTAACGTCTGTATTATATAAGATAAGATAAGAAAAACACAAAATTTTCTTTGCTGATAAATTAAAATTGAGTAACAATTAGCCACATTAAACCATGGACTTGTAAATCCACATAATATTTTAGTACATCTTTTTTTTGTTTGATTTTTTTTTCAATCAGTAAACATGCAATTATGTTCCAATCATTTATTCTTTTTTTTTATTTTAACCAGTCATAATTGTGAATACAAGTGTAAGGGAGTAAATAATGAGTACAGCTCATCTTCACACTGCAGTCAAACAAGTGAATGGCTTCTCTTTGTACTTCTCTCATGACATTGCAATTATTGTCATTGACAGAGGAGAAAATAGACTCAACTTGGAATTTTTAACTACATTTAATAGCTTGTTGGATGATGTAGAAAGGTACCTATTCAGAATATCTTTTACTTGCCTTTATATTTGATGTAGTCTGCAATTTTTTGAGTTTATCAGTCATTGTAAAAAATGTGAATAATTTTTTGGTGAGCTGAAAGGAGAATGACTAACAAAGGTGCCCCCAACAGATGCTTTCAATACTAACTCGGGCATAAGTTTACAATTACTGGTATTTAAACAGCTGTTAGCTAATGGCTCCTCAAAGAGACAGTTATTACAAAAGCTGTTGAAAAACTAGTGCAGACAGAAAAATTGACCTAAACAGACAAAAGCAGTCTGTAAAGAGGCCTGTGTAGTCATAAGAAATACTCGACTCTTTTTGATTTATCAGACCTGAAGTCAATACCTTTAAAAAAAGGAAATAGATTCTATGTACAGAAACTGACAAAGTTTTTCTCTGGTTTTGTTTGGGAAATAATTATTTATAACTGTTTACACAAAAAGTTTGTATGTGTATTCTTTTTAAAAACATGTTAATATTTTGTTTTATTTTCATTTTTTATAGGTATGAGTCTTGCAAAGGACTTATTACAACAGGAGTTGGCAAGTTTTATGGCAATGGTCTAGATTTAGAATGGTTGGCAAACATTTCCCCAGAAGATGGTTTAGAGTTCCGTTCAACTTTGAACAGGTGTATTAAACGTCTACTTTCCTTTCCACTTCCAACTCTTGCAGCAATAAATGGTTTGTTGATTCTAATTTTATTTATTGAAATGGCTCATGGAATCATAGTTGGCAAAACATGCCATTTAGTTAGCCTAGTTATTTTAAGAAATGTCACATCCTTGACAACAAATGTAAACTTCAGTTGTTGAATGAATTATACACATTTGACATGATCCATTGATGTCTGATGAAACAAAAGTCATATATGGTTGGTAATCATCTCATCATCATCATCTCTGCCTGTGGTCCCTACTGGGGCATAGGCCACCAACCAACTTTCTCCAGGCATCTCGGTTCTGGGCGAGTCTCTCCAACTGTCCCCATGCCTTGCCCATCTGCTTCCTTATTGTTGCGCCATGTATTGCTGGGCCGTCCTCTCTTCCTCTTTCCTTGGAGGTTTTAGGTTAGGGCTTGCCTTGTTATGTTGAATGCGCAGGGTGTGACTTATTCATCTCCAGCGTCTCTGAAAATTATCTACTTCAATGGGCTGCTGTTTTGTTCTTTGCCACAGTTCCTCTTTCGAGATCTTGTCTGGCCAGCGGATCATAAGAATCTTCCTCAGGCAGGTATGGATGAATGGTAAGACCCATTCTAGCTGAATTGTCTGCAACAACATTTATCTTTTCCTGCATCTGCTGCTGTGTGTGAGAAAGAAGAGCTAAGTCGTCTGCAAAGTTGAGGTCATTTAACTGTTTCCACAGTGTCCACTCTATACCGTTTCGCTTCTGGTCAGTTGCTGTCTTCGTGATCCAATCTAAGGCTAGTAGAAATAAGAAGGGAGAGAGTAAACAGTCTTGTCTCACTTCTGTTTGGACTTCAAAAGCCTCTGTCAGTTGTCTGCCATGCACTACTCTGCAATTCATCCCTTCATATGACTTCTTGATGATGTTAGTAATTTTTTTCAGGCACTCCGTAGGTTGGTAATATAAGATATTTTTTTACAAGAATATTTAGTTGTATTTGGGAACATATATCCTGGATGTCTCATGATATTTTGAAGGCAAAAAAAATTACCCATTTGCATAAACATCTAAAAATTTCATAATATACTTAATATATACAAAACTTAATATAAAGAGATTTAAATATTATCAGATCTTTCAAAGATTGGTATACCAATTTCAAAGCCATAAGAGCATGTTGCAAGAGCAGACATTGAAAAATAAAAAATGCCCACAATATCATGTCAATGGAAAAAGAGAAAGACCAAAGTGATGACTGGCATGTACTTATTTAGTATACTAAAAGATCAAGACTGGGAGGATTTGAAGTTGTGAAAGTCAAAATTAGTCGCCCAACAATTCCACCATTGACATACTCACCACAATTTGTTTCTGAAAAAAAAAAGTAAAAAGTCAAAGCAGATGGCTTGTCAATTTAAAAATAATTTTTTTTTTGGGTTCTTATAAAGAAATTAGTTTGGCACATAAACTTTTACAAATATTCTATAAACGACTTGTACAGCTATTCTTTATTATAATAAAACAATAAAATAAAAACCTAAAAAAGCTAAATTCTTTTCTACATTATTTATAAGTAGGAATCAGTTTTGCCAACTTGTTTTCATGTTTCATAGGCCATAAATTCATCTATTTATTTTATTTTATGCATGTATATATGCAATTTTAGATCTATCTGTACTATCTGTACACCATCTATTTGGGGGTGTGGTGGCTGAGTTGTTAAGCGCTTGGCTCCCAAACCTGGGGTCTGATTTTGAATTCCAGAGATTTGTAGGGCACCCCTGAGTCCACCCAACTCTAATGGGTACCTGAATTTAGTTTGGGAAAGTAAAGGCCGTTGGTCGTTGTGCTAGCCACATAACACCCTGCTCATTAACACTTGGTCAAATAAACAGATGATCTTAACATCATCTGCCCCATAGATCGCGAGGTCTGAAAGGTTACTTTACTTTTACTTTACTACACCATCCATTTACAGTAAGTTTACAATTAGTAAACAATCTTTTATGAATGAAGTTACTTGCCTAGTAATACCATTATAAAACATTCCTCAGAGTATAAATCCAACTTACATAAACAGCTTTTTTTCCTTTGCTGATTGTAATTTATTTAATAATGTAATATTAATGTGTACTTAATGATATGATTTCCTGCTATATGATAACTCTAAACCTACTTTTAGGTTCACCCTCTATATAAGTATTCTCTCCTATCCATCCATCCAGTATTATGCACTGTTTGATCATTATTTAAAAATACAATAAAATAAAGATCCATATATTTTCCTCCTCGGCAGCATTATAAGTTTTCACATACTTTACATGATACAAGCTAGACATATCATATTGTTACGATCGCTCTCTCTCTACTATCCAGACTCTCTGCAAACTCAATACAGCGAACTTCAAAGAACTTCACAACTCACAGGGCTCCTAAGTATCAGTGACATTTTAATACATCAAATGCATCACAAGTGGCAATCACATCAACACTAAAAACATAGCCTTGCTCCGGACTTGACACACCGTGCTGGTTCTGACTTCGCCTCGTACTGGTCACATTGCGAGGTAACGTGAAGTGCGTCGATTCTAACACACTCACTCTTATATAGTCTCTACTGGCCTTCTCGAACTTTCTTGACCAGTCCAGTTATCACTTTCACCATGATTTGCGTGCGTAATCGCCCTTGCCAAACTGGCGTGTATTGTCACTGGTCACAGTTGACCTCTTGTACTGTGCTGAACTGGGGCGATTTGGGTAGGCTGAAACACACACACATAGCACTACCAACATCTGTGTCAGCAGGTTTACAGCAATATATCATCTTATCTCTGCTGACGCACCTCAGTTTGGAAATGTGGTTTCAAGTATGACCATATCATAGGATTAAGTCCCCTAGCCTATAAATAAATTTATATCTATAAATATTTGAATGCGCTTGTAAACATATTGTAATGACTTTCTTATCCAGGCCTTTTGTTTTCACTGCCTAACTAACACTACAGGTCTCTCTAGCTCGTACAGCTACATTTTCAAAACCATGCACAGTTCTTACTGCCTTGCTGTTCTGGACATACATTCTCTTTCTAACACATTGTCTCTCGACCGTAAAGGCCTTTGGTCACATAACCACAGCACAGGTCATATTTGCGTGCACTAACAGTTATATCCCTTGTTCATCAGCCGTTGACCCGTTAACCTGTGTGATTGGCCTGAGTGGTGTGTGTCAGCAGGCCGCACACACACATTAACCCTTTCTGTCCGACACTGGAGTTACAACAATATAATAAAAACAGATATAATTATATTCCATTAATGCAATATTAACATCACACATTGCAATTTTAGTTGTTGTTTTTATATGACATTCAAATATTTTTTTGTGCTCTACTTAGACTGTGTAC
>JADKLZ010000167.1:1558733-1571141 GCA_021533235.1 Biomphalaria straminea
TGCGGGAATCCTTGTCTGCAGATTCACTGAACCTGTATGGAGGCATTAAGGCACTACGCCAAACAGCAGAGTTTCTCACCAGGGCTCTACGGGAGGACTGATCCTTCCAGCCCTGGTTTTCATTTTGGAGTTCATCTCAGTCCTTTAGGCAGCAAGTTAAGTTTCTAAAATAATAATAGTAATATCGCGTTAAATTTGTTAAAATTACATTTCTAAATCTAGATAGGCCTATATATCGATCCTTTTCTAAATATTAGATTTAGCTCTTATACTTGTAGATCTATTTAAATTTTGAATCGCAATTTAGAATTCTAGCTCGAAGTCAATTTTGAAGTTGTCACCCTAGATTTTCTAATAGCCAATAAAGGTCATGGGTTAAAGATTAAAGTTCGCATTTGTATGTGTTGATGGTTTTGACACTATCACTATGAAAGAGTGACTAAATAGATTGACTAGAGTCACTAGATGCAACTTCTGGAATCTGATGTTAGGTTTCTATCAAGCCTACTTATTACACGCGTTAAGATTACGTTTATTTATATAAAATATATCATAAATCTGCCCAGGAGTACAGTCTAGAACTCTAGTCTAGAGAGTCTAGATCTATAAAATAGCCTAATCCCTAGTCCTAGCACTAGACTAGGCTAGTGTAGTACTAATTTCTAATCATAATGATGATAATGTCTATCATAGTCGACTCTATCTAGTATCTATCATACTATCAACTATGACTATATGCCAGTGATGCCATATATAGATCTATGTCTACTAGTATGTCTATATTATTATAATTATAATTATAAATTATTATAATTATAGTCTCTAGATCTAGTTATATATAATATATTTAAATATATCTAGAGATATATTATATATACTAGCTCCTCCTTTGTGTTTGAAGATGAGCACATTTCTCATTTCCTATGGCCTATGGCATACATGGACTCGAAGATTGTTATTCAACTTATTGGGCAGTATTGGCATTGGGGATTTGATAGTATTGAAGTAAAACTTGTATACAATTTAATAATATGAAATAGGCCTACTTAGAAAGACACAAAAATTAAAATAGAGGCGCATTTGTTAATCCATACGCCATAACAAATTTAACAAATTCGTACAAGTACTCTGTTTTTCCCTAGTGCCAAATTAGAGAATGGAATGGGTTGCCTAGAGCTGAATCAGAGAGAAATTTAAGTCATTGATTAACATTAATGACTATTATAGATTGACACATAAAATGTACATAATTATCTTCTTTTTTTGAGTAATATCTGTAATATACAAGACAAGAAACAGACTATATGGTCATGATAATGTAACTTTCCTAGACTTTCCATAATTATCATTGATAATGATATATTGATTACCTGAGAATTAACTATGAGTATTTAATTAATCTAATATATATGACTACTATAATAACTAACTTAGATAAGTATCTGAGCAAAAAAATTTCTTTTTTAAATTATTTATCTAGATTGAATTTGAGCATACATAGTTTTGACATATATAGTGTCATACTAGGCATAGCATATTGTAATAACTTCAAGGAAGGCAACTCAACGAGGACAACGATATTTATTTACAGGACATCACAGTAACACATAACAACATCTTCATTTAGCACTGTCTCTCCATCTTGACTCTTAACGTGGGCGGAAATCAATTGTTATTCTCACAATGTCAATATCCTGTTCTAGTCCGTTCACTAGAGGTGCGCACCTGTGCATTAGCCTGAATGATGGTGCGCAAGTCAGAGTCATTACAATATATATACATAGGCCGAGGTCTATATTATTCAGACAATAAGAATTCTTAATAAGATAAAACTAGATGTGAGGGTCGACTATCATCTATTCCAGTATTGAGAGAGCCTTAATTTTATGTTATAAATTACAGATGTTATTTGAAAAGAGAAGACATTTTACATCCTACGCGTTTTGATATTATGTCAGCTTTTATTCTGATATGACTGATATGTTCATCTCATCATCTCATCTCAGCCTGTGGTCCCTACTGGGGCATAGGCCACCAACCAGCTTTCTCCAGGCATCTCGGTTCTGAGCGAGTCTCTCCAACTGTCCCCATGTCTTGCCCATCTGCTTGGCTTCTGTTTCCAGATCGCGGCGCCATGTGTTCCTGGGCCGTCCTCTATTCCTCTTTCCTTGGGGGTTCCAGGTTAGGGCTTGCCTCGTTATGTTGGATGCCGGCTTGCGCAGGACTGATATGTTACAAAACACTAAATTTTCTTTGCTGATAAAATTAGCCACATTAAACCATGGACTTGTAAATCCACATATTATTTTAGTCCATCTTTTTTTTCAATCAGTAAACACTCATTATGTTCCAATCATTTATTCTTTTTTTTTATTATTATTTTAACCAGTCATAATTGTGAGTACAAGTGTAAGGGAGTAAATAATGAGTACATCTCATCTTCACACTGCAGTCAAACAAGTGAATGGCTTTTCTTTGTACTTCTCTCATGACATTGCAATTATTGTCATTGACAGAGGAGAAAATAGACTCAACTTGGAATTTTTAACTACATTTAATAGCTTGTTGGATGATGTAGAAAGGTACCTATTCAGAATATCTTTTATTTGCCTTTATATTTGATGTAGTCTGCAATTTTTATGAGTTTATCAATCATTGTAAAAAAATGTGAATAATTTTTTGGTGCGCTGAAAGGAGAATGACTAACAAAGGTGCTTTCACTCGGGCATAAGTTTACAATCACTGATATTTAAATAGCTGTTAGCTAATGGCTCCTCAAAGAGACAGCTGGATATGTTACAAAAAGCTGTTGATAGACTAGTGCAGACAGCAAAATTGACCTAAACAGACAGTTTATAAAGAGGCCTGTGTAGTCATAAGAATGCTGCACTCTTTTAGATTTATCAGACCTAAAGTCAATACCTTTAAAAAAAAAGAAATAGATTCTATGTACAGAAACTGACAAAGTTTTTCTCTGGTTTTGTTTGGGAAATAAGTAATTATAACTGTTTACACAAAAAGTTTGTATGTGTATTCTTTTTAAAAACATGTTAATATTTTGTTTTATTTTCATTTTTATAGGTACGAGTCTTGCAAAGGACTTATTACAACAGGAGTTGGCAAGTTTTATGGCAATGGTCTAGATTTGGAATGGTTGGCAAACATTACCCCAGAAGATGGTTTAGAGTTCCGTTCAACTTTGAACAGGTGTATTAAACGTCTACTTTCCTTTCCACTTCCAACTCTTGCAGCAATAAATGGTTTGTTGATTCTAATTTTATTTATTGAAATGGCTCATGGAATCATAGTTGGCAAAACATGTCATTTAGTTAGCCTAGTTATTTTAAGAAATGTCACATCCTTGAACTTGGTGAGAACAAATGTAAACTTCAGTTGTTGAATGAATTATACACATTTGACATGATACATTGATGTCTGATGAAACAAATGTCATATTTGGTTGGTGATCATCTCATCTCATCATCCCTCATCTCTGCCTGTGGTCCCTACTGGGGGATAGGCCACCAACCAGCTTTCTCCAGGCATCTCGGTTCTGGGCGAGTCTCTCCAACTGCCCCCAGGTCTTGCCCATCTGCTTGGCATTTGTTTTCTTATTGTGGCGCCATGTATTGATGGGCTGTCCTCTCTTCCTCTTTCCTTGGGGGTTCCAGGTTAGGGCTTGCCTTGTTCTGTTGAATGCGCAGGGTGTGACTTATTCATCTCCAGCGTCTCTGAAGGATATCTACTTCAATGGGCTGCTGTTTTGTTCTTTGCCACAGTTCCTCTTTCAAGATCTTGTCTGGCCAGCGGATCATAAGAATCTTCCTCAGGCAGGTATTGATGAATACCTGGATTTTTTTGTTGGTGGTGTTGGTGGTTCTCCAGGTCTCTGCTCCATAAAGTAGTATCGGCTTAATAATGGTGTTAAAGAGCCTAATCTTAGTGGTGGTGCATATTTCCCTAGATCTCCAGGTGTCCTTCGGCTGATGGAAGGCTGCTCGAGCTTTACCAATGCAGGTTCTCACATATGCATCTGTTCCTCCATGGTGATTTATGATACTGCAGAGATAGGTGAAGCTTTCCACCTCTTCCAGCGCCTCACCTTGGACTGTAATGGGTGTATTGTTGGATGCCTTTATCTTGAACACCTTGCTCTTCCCTCTGTTTATGGTAAGATCCATTCTAGCTGAATTGTCAGCAACAACATTTATCTTTTCCTGCATCTGCTGCTGTGTGTAAGAAAGAAGAGCTAAGTCGTCTGCAAAGTCGAGGTCATCTAACTGTTTACACAGTGTCCACTGTATACCGTTCCGCTTCTGGTCAGTTGCTGTCTTCATGATCCAATCTATGGCTAGTAGAAATAAGAAGGGAGAGAATAAACAGTCTTGTCTCACTTCTGTTTGGACTTCAAATGCCTATGTCAGTTGTCTGCCATGTACTACTCTGCAAGTCATCCCTTCATATGACTTCTTCTTAATGATGTTAGTATTTTTTTTTCAGGCACCCCATAGTTTGGTAATAGTTGATATTTTTTTACAAGAATATTTAGTTGTATTCGGGAACATATATCCTGGATGTCTCATGATATTTTGAAGGCATAAAAAATTACCCATTTGCATAAACTTCTAAAAATTTAATAATATACTTAATATATACAAAACTTAATATAAAGAGATTTAAATATTATCAGATCTTTTAAAGATTGGTCTACCAATTTCAAAGCCATAAGAGCTTGGGCATGTTGCAAGAGCAAACACATTGAAAAATAAAAAATACCCACAATGTCATCACAATTTGTTTCTGAAAAGAAAAGGTAAAAGCAGATGGCATGTCAATTAAAAAAATATATTTTTTATGTTCTTATAAAGAAATTAGTTTGCCACATAAACTTGTACAACTATTCTATATTATAATAAAACAATAAAATAAAAACATTAAAAAAAGCTAGATTCTTTTCTACATTATTTATAAGTAGGAATCAGTTTTGCCAACTTGTTTTCATGTTTCATGGGCCATAAATTCATCCATTTATTTTATTTTATGCAACCATTTGGGGGTGCGGTGACTGAGTGGTTAAGCGCTTGGCTCCAAAACCTGGGGTCCTGGGTTTGAGTCTCTGAGAAGACTGATTTTGAATTCCAAGATTTTTAGGGCACCCCTGAGTCCACCCAACTTTAATGGGTACCTGAATTTAGTTTGGGAAAGTAAAGGCGGTTGGTCGTTGTGCTGGCCACATAACACCCTGCTCGTTAACCCTTGGTCAAATAAACAGATGATCTTAACATCATCTGCCCCATAGATTGCAAGGTCTGAAAGGGTACTTTACTTTTTTTTTTACTACACCATCCATTTACAGTAAGTTTACAATTAGTAAACGATCTTTTATGAATGAAGTTACTTGCCTAGTAATACCATTATAAAACATTCCTCAGAGTATAAATCCAACTTACATAAACAGCTTTTTTTCCTTTGCTGATTGTAATTTATTTAATTATGTAATATTAATTTGTACTTAATGATATGATTTCCTGCTATATGATAACTCTAAACCTAAACTCTAAACTCTAAACCTACTTTTAGGTTCACCCTCTATATAAGTATTCTCTCCTATCCATCCATCCAGTATTATGCACTGTTTGATCATTATTTAAAAATACAATAAAATAAAGATCCATATATTTTCCTCCTCGGCAGCATTATAAGTTTTCACTTACTTTGCATGATAATAGCTAGACATATCATATATCATCCTATATCATATATCATCTTATCTCTGCTGACACACCTCAGTTTGGAAATGTGGTTTCAAGTATGTCCATATCATAGGATTAAGTCCCCTAGCCTATAAATAAATGTATATCTATAAATATTTGAATGCGCTTGTAAACATATTGTAATGACTTTCTTATCCAGGCCTTTTGTTTTCACTGCCTAACTAACACTACAGGTCTCTCTAGCTCGTACAGCTACATTTTCAAAACCATGCACAGTTCTTACTGCCTTGCTGTTCTGGACATACATTCTCTTTCTAACACATTGTCTCTCGACCGTAAAGGCCTTTGGTCACATGACCACAGCACAGGTCATATTTGCGTGCACTAACAGTTATATCCCTTGTTCATCAGCCGTTGACCCGTTAACCTGTGTGATTGGCCTGAGTGGTGTGTGTCAGCAGGCCGCACACACATTAACCCTTTCTGTCCGACACTGGAGTTACAACAATATAATAAAAACAGATATAATTATATTCCATTAATGCAATATTAACATCACACATTGCAATTTTAGTTGTTGTTATTATATGACATTCAAATATTTTTTTGTGCTCTACTTAGACTGTGTACATGCCAAAGGACCATAACCTACACTGATGCATTTCTTCCCCTGAAATGTTTGACTTTATATATAAAACATATTTTTTAGGTCATGCCTTTGCTGGGGGTGCTGTATTTGCCTTTGCCCATGATCTTCGTACAATGAAAACAGAAAGAGGATGGCTGAGTTTTAATGAAGTGTTCATAAATTTACATTTCACTCCATTTCTTCTAGCTATGTTAAGGTATAGTCATTTTTTTTTTTTACTTTTTACAAAGCTTAACTCACTCTGTCTGTTTGGTAAAAAGTGTGTACAAGTTATTCTCCAACAGCCATTCTCGGGTCGAGATGAAACTTGGCAAAATTATTCTTTGGCATAGACAAGACATGAATCAATTTTACAAAAATTAAAGTAACCAATTAGACAATTAACTACTGGTAATTATTTATTTTGTTTGATACCAACAAGGGAAACTAATACTTTAGTACCGGTAATCACAGATATGGCTAAATTTGTTGTGTTTAGTCCTTTTAAATAAATAATTGTTGACACTATTTCTACTTCACGCATTCTCCGATCAAGTTGATACTTTTAACAATTACCTGATGTACCTAACAAAACAAAATAATCCAAAAAAAAAATACTCAATTACTCAATTAATTATTGGTAATAAATTACTTGATATTAAATAAGGAAAATAACTTACACATTTTTAGAAGGTATAGGTCTAAGGATAAGCTTGTTTTTTATTTTAAAAAAAAATTAGATTTTCAAATATTTTTCTTGTTTGATTATATTACAGAAGATATGGAGTTTTTTTATTTATATCTAATTAAGTTGAATGTTTTCCTTTTTTATTTGAACAGGGAAAAACTAGGAACTGGACGGAATGTATCGCAGGCATTAGTTCTTGGTCATCGTTACACAGCAGAGGATGCCTTCAATGCTGGCATGGTCATGGCAACGACCTCATCTAACCTATTAATCACTGAATCAATACGTGTGTTAAAGGGCTTTTCTGGTAAAAATGGATTCGCTCGAGACAGTCTTTCTAAAATGAAAGAAAATGTTTACAGGGAGATATTACAAATGTCAGATGATGCAGACGTTAAACATCTCTCTTCAAAACTTTAACAGACTTTTACTTCTTACTTATAGGCTACAATACAACCTTTTTTTTTGTTTTAAAACTGATGCTGTTTAATCTATAGTGATTTAGCAAATTTAAAAAAAATGTTAAACTAATATAGATTAAAATATTTTTTTTTTTAACAAGGTTTTAGAAGTCCCAAAGTTTTAATGGCATTATCAATAAAGTTGTATATGCAATTGATTGTGATATTTATAGAACATGTTTTCCCCTCCAGAAACACCCTTTGTATTTTATTCTTTATGTATGTATATACAGTCCTTTTTTGTGATGGTACGCACCGAAACAGCGTACCAGCACCTTTTTCAATGTGTGGAAAAAATTATGACTTTTCTTTTCTTGTATTTTAAATTTATTATTGATTTATTAGTAGTTAAAAGTTAGGTAATTCATCCCTGAGTACCGGCACCCATTGTTTAAAAAAAAGCGCTGCATATATAAATATATATATATATATCACACACCAACAAAACTAACATGAGCTCATAAAAATCTGGTAGAGCTTTAATCACATATTCGTGTCTTCTATCTAATCATTTTTTCACTGCAAAGAAAATGAAATTTTACTTAACTTCAAACATGGCAGAGCATATCTTCAAACAAGGGAGAGCACCATGAGATCACCCAAAACTTAAAAAAAAACCTGGGCTATGCAAATATTAGTGTTGTAAAGAGAAGAAAGAAATTAATTGTGATTAAAAAATGTTGTAATCTTTTTCTCTTTCCTAACCTCCCTTGTATTTGTAGACACAAAAGGTTTTTTTTTTGTTTTTTTTACTATATCTAGAATAATTGTATTTACATGAAACTATTGAACCATACATATGAGCTTACTTATTTAGAAATCCGTATTTAGCTGATTAAAATCAAGCATAGTTGATATATAATGTTCACTAGATTTCTTTGTGAAATTTAAAGCTTACTATCCATACAAATTTTTAAGGCTAATAACTTTTTGAAAGTTCAAGAGCCCTTTTCTATTTTATTTCTATTTTTATTATTTATTTATTTATTATTTCTATTATGTTATTTGTTATATTATAAATTGTCATATTTCTTTTGACATTTTTTGTAGTTCTGCTTAATATATTTCAGGTAGAAAAGTCATGTCACCAAATGTTTTCACTAGATGATCTTTCTAAAACAATAATACATTTTTCTTAGCAAGTCAGTTACAGTCATAAAATTCATTTAAAAAAAAAAAAAACATTTGTAAATATTTTAATTATTTGTGCCATACATTTAATGATGAGTCTATCTACTGAAGTTTGTTGAGATGAGCATCAAAATGATTTCATCAGTTCATAACCTCTTCTTCTTTCTTCTTATTATGTTGGAGAGTTAACTATTCCTATGTCTGAGATGAACTTTGCCTAACCTCTGATTTTTCTTTTTAAGCTTGTCCAGAAAAGAATAATGTAATCTTTCTAACTGAAATAAGTTGAACTAATCCCATATTGATCAAGAAAAATCAATGATGTGTATAGTCCAGATTTGTTGTTGTTTTAATTTAGCAATTAGCAAAAAGTATGTAAATGGCAATTTTGTTTTTCATGATATTCCGTGTTATTCTTAGAATTTCCTAATTATTCATTGGTGTTCATTGGCTTTTACATGTTTATGTCAGTAATTAAAATGTATTAATTCAAGCTCATTAATTCTTTTTTTTATTGGTATGGAAGAAAACAAATAGCTATGTTGGGTTGACAATTTCTTTGTTGTGTAATTATTATTTAGTCTTTCCTTTAAAAATTATTCTTTGTTAATTGGAATATAAAAATGCTGACAAATTGTGATTAAACAATGAGCTTAAAGATTTAGAGAAATAAATAAAGAAAAAAAAAACATGTTATGCCAAACAGATGCAAAATAAAATAGAGACTTTAATGTAAAAACATCAATCTTTGACTATACCTGTTTCCCAAACTGTGTTTCATGAACCTCTAGTGTTCCATGTGGCCTGAATTAGTGTTCCAGGAACTACATGGAACAATTAACCAGTAGACCACCACATGAATAAATCTCTCATAAAAAAATAAGCTTTCTGGTAAATATTGAGAATGTGCGAAGTGTTCTATTTAAAAAAAGTTTGAGAATCACTGGATACCATACTCTCTATACTTTAACATATTTTGAAAGTCATATAACTTAAATTTAGCAATAATAAAAACCTGATAAGAAATCATGCAATATGTGATTTGTTGCACACCTGAAATTTTTCAATGTTACTCTGCATATCATAGCTTTTTTTTTTCTGTGTATATGTACACTGAACATATGCATCTCATTTAGGTTTTCAAAAATTACAGATAAGAAATGTTAATTTGAAAATAAAAAAACATATAATATTATTGTTTGCTTGTAAAATGTTTTACGTGTTTCAGATGTTACTTCAGATTCTGAACATAATGACATCCCAGCCTAAACCTCTTGCAGGGGAATGGGGGATGGCAGTGGGCAGGGTTCAAACTAGTGACCTTTAAGACAACTGAATGACAGTTATAACCGCAAACTGCATGACCACGCAGCCAGATTGTATTGGAAATAAGAATAATCAATTAATTTTTACTTTTCATAGACTTAAACAAACAGCCTTATACAGTATACTTTATATTTTACTTGTGTGTTTCATGTATGTACTGTTTTATTTTATTTCTATTAAAAAATGGATAAGTGTTTCTTTACTTGAAATAACCTCTAGTCCTTGTCTGCTAAGATGTTGTCTAGCATATTTTTTAAATGGAAATCTTATATTCCTTTCAAGGGTTGTTCATTTAAGTAAAATATACAAATGTAAGTATGTAAAAATATTAAATCTTTATTAGAAGTAATCAAATGACAACTAAGCATGATGTGATATAGAGCTATCTTTGGTAGAGTCTAGATGATGCAGATTACTTAGGTCAAAATCCACGCATATAATATCAAAATACTTTTGAGAAGTACCAATGGATGCACATCGTTGTCATCATACGGCTTGCCATTAATGGCCCGGACTAAATCGTAATGCTAGGCCGATTTGATCGTGACCTCCGTTATACCCAGTCTATATAGTACAGTTTAACTCTTTCTTTCCGTAATTATTCACTACCCTGTTAAATTAAGATTAAGCTTCAATAATTTTTTCATTGTTATCAGAAAATGCTTTATTTGGTATATAATTAAAGGGAAATTTTTATAAAAAAAAAACAAAGTAAAGTTTATAAAATCAAACACTCATTTAATTCAATGAGGTAAACTCAACGATGACATCGTCAATTAGGAGAGAAAGAGTTAAATGGTGCTTGCTCATAAAGCCCCAGCATACCCAGCGGAATAAAGCAAAGATGTGTCATTGCTTCAATGTTTTGTCATATAGTCTAATGTTTAAGATGTTATCCAAGTTTCGCAATATTTTCTCAAAATTTTGTTTATGTCCAGGGCGACGTTTGCCTATATACTTATATAGGCTATATAATCCCTATAATAATAATAATAATAATAGGCCCTATTCTTATTTATTATAAGGCCGCCCTGAACGTAGATTCCATAGTCACCTATTTCACATTGCTAGATAGTCTCAGGTAAAATAAAAAATAAGCCGCTCTTAAATTGTAATGGTTAGATCTAAAGTTTTTAAATTTTAAAAAAGGCACTTACAAATGGAAAAAAAAAAATGTCTGTATTGACGTTACTATAATTTATTGTAAAAGTAAAAAGCTAAAAAGGCAGAAAAAAAAATCAATAGCTACCTTGACCTTCTTTGTAGACCTTTTCTAAATTTCTTGTAAGAAGAATAGCTAAACATGGCTTCTAACAACATTGTTTTACAACATGACGATATATTTAAAACATTACAAAACCACATTCAGCTTGTATCTGAGCAAATAAACGGTATTCATTTTTTTTTACAAACCTTTGATTACATTATTTAAATTTTTTCTCGAGTAGATCTATCTAGTCTATAGGCTAGATCTGCGTGGAATCAGGGGCGTCCTAAAAAAAAATTTTTTTTAATCCCCAAAAGTGGCAAAAAGTGCAAAAGTTAAACCAAATGAAAGTAAGCCTAGCCTAGATTGCCTACTAGAATTATTATTAATAACTTAGGGAGTTAGGCTTAGGATTCAAATACTCAAATAGAAAGCCAAAGTCATGAAAGTCTTCTTAGACACTTCAAAGATCATCTAGAGTTGGGTAGACTCAGGGGCGTCCTAAAGATTCCCCAAAACAAGCCTAGCCTAGAAATCCAAAGTCATGTAAAATAAGTCTTCTGTAAATTAAGTCTTACTATCTTGGAAAGTTCAAGTACTGTCAGTCTGTCACTACTGAGGTGACTACTGACAGTAACAGTAATGAAGTCCAGTGAAGTAGTTAAGTCCAAGTCAGTAGCAAAGTAGAAGTTATGTAAAGAACAGACGACTCTAGTTTTTGTCTCTAGATTATTATTTATTAAATAAAATATCAAGATGATAACTTGATGAGTCTATAGACAAGTCTCTATTAACACTTTAGAAATTCTCAACCAGATTATTATTTAATATGATTGGGTTTAATGTCTGAAGTAATGTTTTGTTAGCACAACTTTTTTTTATTGTAATAGAGCTGACTATGAAGCCCAGTCTTTGCAATGTTGAGCCACTAACTCAGTTTACTGTGGCTTTTATTTTTCTTTACTGTCATATTTTTTTCACATTAAATTGTTAGTGAATGCTGATGCCCCTGTCATTTCATAAAAGTGCAGATCAGATATATCCCCATATTAATACTACAATTCTGACTGATTTTGTTGAAATGTAAGGCTATGCACGGTTTTATTATCCCCCCCCCCCCCAAAAAAAAAAAAAAAAAAGAAGAATGTGTATTGAATGCTGGTACTTGGCTTGCACCATATATTTTATTTTGTATACACTTAAATGTAAATATGGGGGAAGGGGAGTGACAGAGTGGTAAAGCCCATTGGCTT
>JADKLZ010000167.1:1571241-1583306 GCA_021533235.1 Biomphalaria straminea
ATTTTTATTGTAATTTCTTGTATTTGTCTTTCATTACAGCTGCCATTTTTAAAGTTTTATCAATGGAAACAACAAAAATATCTCTGGCTTTTTCTAAAAAACCTTTTCCATCTAACAAGGTCGGTCCTTTTTTTCTTCATCTTGTATACAATTTTGTTTTAGTGTAAAATCCAAGCCATAAAAAAAGTGAAATACAAAATATTTAAAATAATTTTTTTTATGAAGCTTAATTCAGTTGAAACATTAAACTATTAGTGTAAGTACCTTTTGTTTCTTCAATGAAATAAAGTTTTAATTTTTATCATTAAATATTGTAGTAGAAAGGAAATCATTTCATTTTTGTCCATCTTTCCTGTTCTTAAAATGTTTAAAAACTTTTGTCTTGTATTACCTTAAAAAAGTGTATAAACTTTTATCGTGTATTTTCTTAAAATGTGTATAAACTTTTGTCTTGTATTTACTATCCTAGAACACAGAGGCTTTGGTTCACGAGCTAGAAAAAACTATGCTAGCATTGGTGTCAATCTACTATACATTGCCTTTGACTCAAGGTAGATCATACAAGTCTCTTGTTACATTAGCCCTGGCTTTGTAGTTTAACTACATGACAGATGGATTAAAGAATTCATATACATATTGTATTTGAAACTTTTTATGCATTGAAACTTATTTTATTTTTACATAAGTTAAACTATTTACTACTATTTACTACCTATCATAATATTATAATATTTTAGTTAAGAGTATAATGTTATTGATTTCTTAAGTATATTTTCCAACTACAATGCTATTGAAAATATCAAACTTCGGCTAACTGAAAGAGTCTATATTTCTGAATGTCTTCTTTCAGGTGTGACTCTGCGTAGCCATTTCAAACAAGCTGTACTTCATGTTCTAGATCATTTAGACAAATTTGTTGCCACTTTGTCCGACTGCTTTCATTCTAAAGAGTAAGAAATGTAACTCATTTGGGCATTTTTCAAGATTGATTTTAAAGACAGTAATCTGCTCTTTGTCTTTTTACGATCCAGTTTCTTTAAGCAATAAAAATACAGTAACATAGAAAAGAAGAGAAGGTGATGTAGAGAAATAAGGGGTGGTAGAAAAAAGCCTACTTACTTCTTAGGGGTGCCTTATGGTTTTAATTTGTACACATTTAAATAATAATTCTTTTTAGTCAAATTGTTGTCTATATTTTGTATAGAACTGACCTACATATCTTCAACTAATCTGTACACTTTTGTCTCTATCTGCAGGGGAGATGAAAGAATCCAGTGGACAGGGGGTGTCTGGGAAGCAGCCAGTTTAGAACTTATCAGAGGTAAGTTTAAAAAATGTATTCTGAACTCAATAACCTCCATGTTGTCTATCAACTCCTTTATAATAAACTTCCTTTGTTGTCTGAACTTATTTATAACTACATGTATGAGGTACCTGAATTCATTTATTTATTTGGTATTTGTGTGTTACATCTTCAGATAATAAAGAGTGTGTAGCCAATAAGTTACGAGAGAGATACGAACTTGTTGATGATGCCCTGGAAGAGTTAGAAGAGGTGAAGATAGACTTTTCTTATTGTAATATTAATCAATATCAACAAATACAAATTATCAAAGACATTTATTGTTGAACTTGCACTGACTTGCATTAATTCATTTATTTCATTTTGGAGTATTAAAAATGGTTTCTGTTGTTTGTATTCAATCTAGTCAAAATTAGTCCAGTCATTAGTTTTACTCCTGTATCTAGATCACAGTTAGGACTGTATAGACACATGAAATACTGCACTCCTCCCTAATCTTTGGACCCAAAGACAAGCTTTATATATCTAATTGTTTGAAGACATTGAAATACTTCTCTTTATGACTCTAGGCTTGTAGTAATGAAGGAGTGGAGCTTGATACTGAATCAGACTTGACTCCAGCAGAACCTTGGTCAGAACAAGACAAGAGAGTCATCAATAGTTGCCCAGGAATTGTAAGTTGTATTACAAAAGTTTATAAAAAAAAGTGCATTTGTCTAAAAAAAAAAAAAAAACTAACAAAACAGCTTACTGCTTACAGACTACCCTGTTTTTAATATTCAGAAACATACAAACAATATTTTTATTTCAAAATTGAGACAAAATCTTTCTTGGCACCTTTTAGACATGTAATGTCTGATTCATAAATGAGCATCAATAGTTTACTAAATTTTAAATGACTAAAAAGAGAGAAACAATCAAAAGTTTTATACTGTGAAGTGTGTATAGACACCAGTATAGCAACTGAAAAAATAGGCAGGTACTAATTCTAGTAAACTAAATTCAGTTACTTTTAGTCTCCAGCTTGTTAACAAAAGACACAGACAAATAATGAAAATAAACACAGCTAGCACTTGTATGAGAAAAAAAAAAAAAAAAAAACTAGTTTATACATATGAATTATTAAAAAGTTGCAATGATAGAAAGACTGTGGTTCATCTCATAGAACACTTTTTCATGTGACTGTGAAGCCGTGTTCTCAAGAGACCTTACCAACCATATATAGCACTTATTTAAGGTAGCATTGGCTTTGGTGTCAAAACAATTTAATTATTATAACACATATATAATAGGGTCGATATTTTAAATAGATGAATCAAAAAATATAATTGAAAATACCTATTTAGATAAAAAAAATGTTTACTAATTGACAGATCTTTTTTTTAAAAGGGGAGACTTATGTAAAAAAAAAATATTTTTGAAATAAGTGAATGAAGTTTATATCAGAATCCTATCCAAGATCATTATTACAGAGCTTAATATAAATATGTAAAAAAAAAAAAGGCTTTTAATTTCATTATCTGTCACTACATTTACAGTTTATCATGCCAGTAAAGTATTGTTGTTGGTGCATACCCTGCATTTTTTATGCACCACTTCTTTTTGTGTGCAAAATCTGAGAATGCTCCTTAGTTACTAGATTGTCTCATATTTGATTTTTTCCCCTGCCATGGTAGATGTCTGTCTGGTTTCATTGGCCACTTCTTGTGTGACAGTTTGTGTATTTGCTGCTTAAGGGGGAATGTGAACTCTTGACTACAACTACACAGTTGTTTCACTGCTATAGTTTTGTCTTTTGTGTCTCTAAAGGGAGCTAGTGATGGGGTGAAGTATTGGGCTTGTGCTGAAACTAGCTGTGGGCAGGCTTTTATCTGTGTTGTTCCTGTATCTTTTTGGTTGCTGTATTGAACCAGTGGTGAGGCTGCCATGCGGCACAATAACATTCTCTTTTACTTATTCCTTTCTTACCTTTTGATTTTGTAGAATGTCAGGGGGCCCAGGCTTTAGTATGGTGTGCTCCTGTCATCTTTTTTTTAAATCTCTCTCTCTCAGGTAAAGACAATGAAAAATGTACTGAAAAAAGCCCAAGAATGTGTTGACAAGCATGGGAGTGTCGAGACCCAAAGTGGCATCAATACATTAGATGAGTTGGCAGCATTGACTTGTGATGTTAGCAGTCTGGTGGATGACTTTGTTTCTGCTATTTACGTCCCTTTGAATTATGCAACATTTGTTAGCAATGTAAGGAAGTTCTTTATTGAATACAATCTCTGAGTTTATGAAATCCATTGTCATTTTTATTTACTGCAATATAAAAGTATTAATTTACAATCACAAAATGTTTAGTCTACATGAGCCATGTACAATCATAAACTATCACTTGGCTCCAGAGTTTATATTAACTCCAACCATCTTTCTGGCTGGATTTTTTTACATTTTTTTAAAGGAAATAAATCTTAATGTATTGAGAGAAAAAGCAGTAATTGAACAGTTCTTTCCCCTTTTTAAAAAAAGTATTTATTTATATTGCTTGTTTTAAAATGTCATCTTTAACCGTTTTTGCAGGGCACAATTTTGTCTGACAGTACCAGAAGCATACTGAAATTTTTAAGGTAGATTTTTAGAGAATGTTTTGAAACAGTTTTTGTAGTTTACTTTTTTTTTTACTGGTTACATTACAGTTAGTTATTCTGGTAACTAATTAGTTTTGTTTATAATTCCTCTTCAACTAACAGGGACAGCAACTTGACCACAAATGAAGATGAAAAATGGTTGGACATTTTAAGTCGTGCCTGTGATCATAATTTAGATAAATTAAAATCGAATAGTTTGCCTGCTACAGATCAGAATGTTGATTGAGAAAGATGAATGAAATAGTTTGCCTGCTATAGATCGGAATGTTGATTAAGAACGATGAATGAAATAGTTTTGCAGTCAATGTTGCCTTGGATTGAGAATGTAAATAAAGTATTCTATCAAACTTTGTTGTTTTTAAGTAGTTTCTTTGTTATTAAATCAAGGAAATATTAAGTTAGGAATAACAAAAAATATAAATCTGAATCAGCACCATCACTGACAAGACATAAATTATGGGAATGCTGTGAAGATGGGTGTTAACAATGTTGTTTTTTTTTTTTCCTTTCTGGTTAGAAAGTTATTAAGAAATAACTCCACTATTAAGCCTATGAAAATTTTTCCTTAAAAGCCAGTATCAGATTACAAGTAGTCTTAAATGTTTTCATATGTTGACATTGTGAACTGAAGCTTTTGACTAAGTTTGCAGCTCCCTTGTCAGCATGTCGGAGCTCTCTACTGGGTAGATACAAATGTAACTCTTATTAAAGTGAAGGCTGCCACCCCACAGATTGAGAAACACTACAGTAATACAGTCATAAACTCACTGTCACAGCATTAAATTTGTGTTTCCAGAACTGCATTTATTGCACTGTGAACAAATCTAGAAATAAATTAACATTGAACTTTGCAAAATGTCAATCAACATGTGAGACTGCAAATGTATACAACTGAAATCAAATGAATCACTCATAGGCTACAATGGTTTCAAGTATAGAGCGTGGATTATAATGTGATACTTCTTTGCAAATAAGATTGAACAATGTTGAATTCCTCAAAGAGCACCAAGAAAAGTGAACAAAAAAAGTATTAAACAATCAACACAAGTACAGTGGCCAATAAGATCTTAAAATATGTATGAGATGTTTAATTTCAAATGTATCAACAAACTCACCAAATTAGGTTTACATTTTAAACATATATTGATCATATTGGTTTTAAAATGTAAGTTTTTTACATTTCTTTTTTAAATATCAAAAACAAACAAAAAACAAAGTGTTAAAAAAAATACTTAACCAGATTGATATGAGCATTAGTTCTGTTAAACAAAAATATTTCACAAGAACTTTAAACTAGGATGATCATGGCCAAATCATTTGAAGGAATATTGTTCAAAATATTTTTATTTTTTTTTACAGAATATGTGTTGAGATGGAGGGAAAAGGGAGCTAGGGGCTTTGAGAAACTAAAAGACCAAAATAAAGAAAGCCTTGGCTAAGTATCTACACAAATAAATAGGCCTCTAGGAAGGTCAAAAGAAGGTGGTTACTTTCATGACTTAATGATTTACCAGTTAAAAGTAACAAAGCCTACAGAAAAAAATAAAAAAAAAACAAACTCATGTTAAGATAAATCAGTTCAAAATAGAATTTTGATGCCAGGCACAGACTTATCACCTAAAAAAGAATGCTGTTAGACTTCACTCTTCTTCAAATCTAGACAGGATCAAACATAAAACCAAAGAATACATTTTCAACACTGCAGTGCTTTTTGTAAAATCTAGAACAACAAATCCTCTTACAGACTAGTGTACACTGAATTTTGAACACTAGTTAAGAGCTTCATGTCTGCACTTAGTGAAAATGGTTCAAAATGTAAATTATTTTACACCATCCAGCACTAACATATGTCTAATCAGATAAAAGTCTAGGGCTAGTGCGACTTAATGCAATGAAGTGTAATATTCTATAGAATAGATTTGGTTCTTGGACGTGTTCCTCATAGTTAATAACCATCTCTTTAAGAATATGTACTAGTTCTAGTCAATATTGGAAGTAGAAAAAAAAAGTTATTTTGACAGATAACCCCCACCACAAGTTATTAATGTCTTCAAAGACTTGTACCAGCCATCCAAGCACTGACTAGAAGTAGTTCTCTTAGCAAAAATGTGTTGACAACTTTAATTAATTTAACCATTTAATGATTACTATTAACATCACAGTCACACAGCAATGGCTCCTGGGGCACAAAAGTAATGTACGGAAATAAGAAGACATTTTTTTCAAAAGCAGGAACACATGAAAGACCAGTTCAATTCAACATGTTGAAGTCAAGGTTAACCAGCAATTATAAAGATGAATGGATCAACCATAAGCAGTACAGGCCAAGCAATGCCAATGCAGAGAAATAAACATGCCCAATAAAATAGAACACCTTAAGTCCCTGTAGAGAAAGAACAAAATGTGTCCAAAGTAAAACAAGGAACAGAAACTTTCGCAATTTCTTCAGCGCAGACACTGTCCACCTCTAGGAATGTCCCAAATTATCTCTTCTCTGACAGATTCTATTATACCAGTAGCCAGGGATGACAAACTACCCTGTTTAGCATTGTGTCCAAAAACAAAATGTAATTTCCCATGACATTCAACCTACAGCTCAGAAGCAAAAAAAAAAAGTTTTAAAGAAGTGTATTACACCAGAGCTTGGAACAATTCTAAAAAAAATTAAAAAGTGACTTGTACCAATAGGACAAGATTGACATGAACCATAACATAATGCAAGTAACTAAAATAAGATGACTTAATAATTTGGCCAACATTTTGGTTTTTCCTAGAGACATAATAGGTTGATATCACATATTCACAGATCTTAATTTGATATTATATACTTAATCTAAACATGATGATCATAAAAAATATTAAATACTGTTTTACAAAATGATAATTGAAATTAACTATCTTCCCACTCTGTAAATATGATCAGACATGTTAGACACATATTGCATTGCTCTTCTATTTGGTAATGTATCTCACAACTGCTGAATAGGAATGTGAACAATGTTTTTTCAACAGAAGTACAAATGCATACCTACCATTAACACATGTAAACTCACTAATACTGACCCAGCATTCAACACACATGTAGCCCATAGATAATACTAGACACTGAATACAATGTTTCATTGTATATGAATACAGTCAACATGACAGAGACTCGTGTTCTAGTACTTCCTTTAAAAAATGAAACTACTTGTTGGTAATAAATTTAGATTTACTCTTTGTCCTAGGACTGTACAGAAGTTCATAGTTTTCTTTTATTTTTTAGTCAGAATTAAAACAGTACATGATATAAGATAGAAAGATAAGCTAAAACTTCTAGGATGCAGATATTAAAATATCAAATTTGATAACTGTGCTTTCTGGCATTTTTCTTCTTTAATTGCTTCTTGAGCATTATTGTTTTAGGTTTATAGCTCTACTATTTTTTTTTTTCAGCTTCATTAATTTGAAAAAGATCAATTTAAATTTTAGTTACCCAAATATTTCAAAAAAAAAAAAAAAAGATAACATCTAAATATTATAGAGCCACTAGGCCTAAACCATTACTCAATATGTCTGGTTGGTTGAGCCAGAGATTTTTTAGTATATACTTGGTTCAAGTAACTATTCTAGCATTTTATGAGGAACCTATTACAAGTAATCTGCTTCATAAATCTTCCATGCACAACCACATGAAATAAAACAAGTCTTAACAAACTTGAATTTTCCTGTAACATATTCATCACCATACTTGGACAGATCATTTGCTTCAAAAAAGCAATAAATTAACAAGCAGTATTCCCTGAGCAAAGACCTTCTTAAGACACAAACCTCAGCCTTCCACGTTGGTAGTGAAAACCTGTGACGATGTGTCTATAGGATGAGGTTCTAAGAAATCTGACAAAAAACTGACGTCACTGGTGTCATTATTTAATATTGTCATTTTGTCTTGGCACTCTAACATTGCCCTGAGAGCACTGGATCCTGTTCTAGTTTCCAATCTCTTTTTCATATTCATTTTCTGCTGGACGCTGTGTTCTGTTCTATCCCCGCTCACCACCTGCTGGACATTGTGTTCCACTCTATCCCCACTTATGGGTTCAGAGTTCTTCTCAGCACCACTCAAGTAAAACAGGTCATCACACTTGTGAGGATCAACTGCGACCACCAAGTTTTGTGACATGGAACTTCCTCCTTCAAACTCCTTCTGAGAGTCCTCCTCTTCAGAGCCACCCTTCTTTTCAACTTTGATAGTTTGTAAAAGTCCATTCACTCCTACACTTATTTGTTCTTCAGTTGCAGGGACTCGGGGGAGGTGATAAGTGATAGAATGTACAGTAACGCCATCTTGCATGGAGCTTAGAATGGCTGTGTGGATGCCTCCTACAAGCTCGGCAGTCAGCAATGCTGATCTACCTTCACCAACCCTGGCAGCTTCTCCCTGCTCAGAGATAGTTGATAAAGTTGCATAGATTAGCTGAAACGGTGTGACGCCTGATGCCATGAGTCCAGCACTTTCAGACAACCTGTTCATGTCATCTGCACTTATCTGAGTGTCTCCTTCTGCCAACATTGTCACCTGGAAATAAACAAAACAGATTTAGCTAGTGATATACAATATAATAAATTATGTTGTATTGTTTTCAAAGTAAGTCCTCACCAATTTTCATTGAACCAGCACTGACCTGCATAGTAAAAACTTCAGATTGTGTTTCCCCTGAAGAAGAGGTAAGATCTCCAGTCAAGCTGGTTAAAGGTGTAGGCTCATTACCTGGTAGGACAGCATGAAACTGAGGATGTTTCATTAATAATGGTTCAACCTTAAAGGAGAAACAAAGGTGTTGAAATAATTAAAATATGTGTTGAATATAAGTTAGAACCAAAATACAAAGTTATGTCATATACTATGACAAAATACAAGTTAGGAAACTCAATCCAAAACTGTCTAGCAGCTTGTCACTCTTAGCTTTCCCTCAGGCCCCTCTGTGCTGTTTTCTTCGAACCACTAGCCACATTCCCATTCACTACTTCTTTTTTCCTCTCTGTCCAGCCAACTCCTCCTTCACAAAATAAATCCTGTTGTCGAGAAAGTATCGGGGAAAAAACTATGCCATAATTTCTTAGTCGTTACTCCAAAAGAAAAAAATATGCTCATGACATCTATATCTGATTGCCGTAGATAGAAGAAAGTCAAGAAAATCTTACCAGAGTTGCCCCTCCTGGCTGACGTTTACCAGACTGTGATCTTGATGGATACTTTTTTACCTTTGGAAGTTCAATTCTGGGTGGAATTATTTTATCTGGAATCAGTCCTTTCTTATGGTCCTAGTTGAGATCAAAGAAAAGAGAGAATCAGTTTCTGTGTGGTCATCACCTTATCACTTACTGAGCAGAATTAAGGGTTCTACACACCTGCATGTGATTGCTGTATATACATTGATTGATGGTGCGGAATGGACAACGTGAACACTGGAAGATGCCCGCGGATGTCCCTGGGTGTTTGTGTCTCATGTGCTGCTTTAAGGAAATACTCTGAATACACGTGTATGGGCACTGAGTACATCGATACTGTTTCTGGCCGGTGTGACGCATCTGTGGGCAATAACAACATAGGTGTGCAAAAATTATTCCTGAATGAGTTACAGGTACATAATGAGAGCATTTCCGACCAACTTTTTTTTTAAAACATAAAAACTATAGAAATATAAAATACATTAACTTTTATCGTACAATGATCTACACATAAATTACTTTGTGACGTCGCATGGAATTATGATCACCAGTACTGTAAGGACAAATGTCACACCTGTGAAGATAAACACAAATAATTTTGTCACAGATGAAAGTGTGTGTGTGTGTCATCTAATGTTACTTGATAGGTCAGTTGGAACGAATGAGAGAATGACTGGAAGTGTACCTCAATATGTGTTCCACCAACTACTGGAATAATTAACTAGTAGGCTACTACAGGAATTAATCTCTCTCAAAAATAAACAAAGTGTTCCGCTAAATACTCAGAATGTGCAAAACGTTCTGTTACAAAGTTATAGAAGAACCCTGAGGAGGACTGTTAAGAGAACTAGTCAACATAGTTTCAGAATATTAACAAATATATAGTTGACAACATCATGTAAAAAGTAATCAACTACCACTAGTTATTTCTTTAAAGTATTCATAGTTGACAACATCACGTAAAAAGTAATCAACTAACACTAGTTATTTCTTTAAAGTATCCATAGTTGGCAACATCATGTAGAAAATAATAAACTATCTCTAGTCATATTTATTCCAAGACCAAATCTAAAGCTATTGCTACTGACTTGAAAGGTTTCTCCCCAGTGTGTGTACGTATGTGTAACTCCATCATGGCCTTCCTAGCTGTGGTATGATTACAGTACATACACTCAAAAGGTTTATGGTTGGTATGAACAGCTTCCTTGTGTTTTTTAAGGCACTTGCTGAAATAGAACAAAATATTATACCAAAGTTATAACACATTTTTCAAGGTCAGTTGGATTCATTTCTCTATGCAAATGAGCAGGAGTGAATATCTTGAGTGACAGCTAAGTAAAACAGGTAACTATCAAGCATGAATGTTTATGATTTTGAACTTGTCTATAACATCACTGAGCTACCAATGTAGGACAAGGTTTTATTCCCAGCTGGTTTTGCTTTGTAAAATATTCAATGAATAGCCTGACATCATTTTTGGTAGGACATGGATGCTGAGTGGTAAAGCAGTTGGCTTGCAAAGAGATGGTTCCCAGGTTCAAATCTTGGTGAAGACTGACATTTTCAATTTTAGGATTTTTTGGATGTATTTGAGTCCCAAACCTCTGATGGGTACCTGACATTAGTTGGTTTACAGTCTAAGATCACATCTATTTGTAGATCTTAGATCTAGAGCTTAAACTCAAAATTGAGGTGCATTCTGTGTAGAATGTTTACATTCTATTAAAAATAAATAAATAAAGATTAGTGCACATGTAAAACAAAGTCTTGTGAACCATGAGATATGAAACCGGTTGATTTGTTTAAAAATGGTGGCTCAAGCTATCGGAACTAGCATACTAAGATTTATGGAGAAAAGGCAAATAAATTTTGACCATATTCAAAATCGACTAAAAACAGATTTTTAAAAAAAATGTAGATGGCAAACCAAAGAAGAAAAATATGACCCCTCGAAACCCGGATTCCCAGGTTATCTTGGACAAGTGGCACATCTGTTGTCCCTATAAATCACAAAGTCTGAAGAGGGTAATTTACTGACATCATTTAATGAAACTACTACCGCTTGGATAGTTTATTTATAGTATGATGTAGCCCGAGATCATACAAATATTCAATAATCAATTAAAAGATATTCATCACATCAATTACTTAGCAAATGAAGCTTACTCTTTTATAATTATCAAAAAATTATCTTTTTCAAATGAAAATACAAAATACATCTAAACTATAAATCAATGAAAGAAATTAAAGAAAATGTAGATCTATATACATTTAAAACAGACCTTAAGTCCCTATCCTATTTATGGCTACAAGCTAGTGGGAATAAGTTTAAAAACAAATTGAAAAACAAAAAAAAACATATAGAGTTGATATAAGCTTTGTAAACAACTGTTACTTCTAAACACATTTCATTAGGATTTAACTGAAATACTGCATTGAAAGTGAATGGATTCCTAATATAATATTGTTTTCCTGAGTGTTACCTGTTGGCAAAAACTCTATCACAGATATCACAAGATTTGGAAGAGAACCATCCCCTAGTGCTACACTTCTCCTCCCTATTGGTATGGATCACTTGGTGGTTCTTCATCTGGGAAGCTTGTCGAAAGCCTTTGTTACAAATATCACAGGTGTATGGTTTCACATTAGTGTGGATTTCCTGGAAGAAACAGGTGAATTTGAGATATACACACAGTCTATATGGATTTGAGATTCGAGAGGCTAAGTACGCTTGAACTTGGTTTGGCTTGGCTACCTATGATGGGGGCTCAAGGTTCGACACCCAACTTGAGCAGAGTTGTGTTTACTGAGCACCTAAAACAGCACGGAAAACTTTCTCCAAGATACCCCCTCCACCCACTGGTCCACAAATGAGATAGGACCATAGCGCTCTGAGCATGCTATAAGCATGAAAGTAG
>JADKLZ010000167.1:1583706-1596242 GCA_021533235.1 Biomphalaria straminea
CATCTATGAGTAGCATAGATGGACAGCATGTTTCACTAGTCACTTAACAAGCGTCTTTGACTAGCACCAACTGATTACCACTTACATTTCAAGCAATCCTAAAAGTGAAGTCTAAGGTAGATCTACAATTACCTGCACTCCAATGCTAATTGAAGTCTAAGGTAGATCTACAATTACCTGCACTCCAATGCTAATCCCGCTCCCTTGCATTAGTTCTTTGTGTTCAAGCTGCATGTGTGTCTGACATTCCTCCATCGTAGTGAAAGCAAGCTTACACAGGCCACACAGCAAAAACTCCTTCATAGAAAAACAAAATCTTTTATTAGCATTGCTGCTAGGTCGATGTCTAGCATTTATTCCTAAGTCAAATACTTGGATATCCTTGTAGTAGAGCTGATAAGTAAAGACTAATTATAATGGGTTATATACACAAATTCACACACGATATCTGAAGTTAAAAAAGAAGGAATAAATGGGTAATTTATTTTGTAAAAAGAAAACATGAATACCCAGACAATAATAATAGTAAACATTCTCCCACCCCCCATCCCCAAAGAAAAATTTAAAACTAAAAACTGACAGGATTAAGAAAACAAAATTCCAGACACAAATAAAGACAAGAAATCATGAAGCTCTTTTAGAAATAAAATGTAGTAATTGTGTAGAGGGCATGTTTACGTATACATGAATATTTTGACATCATATTTGACAGTACCTTAGTTTCTGAATGGTCTGAAATGTTAACAGTCTCTACATCATTTGTTCCCATAACATATTGTGAAACTGAATTAGATCCATTCAAAGCTGCAGAAACAAAATAGGATATATATTATATATGTAATATATTTAGACATTTTTTTTGTTTTTCTTTTACACAAAGCTTATAAATATCAATTCAGTCTGCCTGTTTGCACACATTATTTCTCCCACACCCAATCTTGGAACAGGCTGAAATTGTGCAAAATTATTCCTTTTACCTGACAATGCAAGAATTAAAAAAAACTACCAAAAAACAATGAGTTAATTTACTTTTGGTAATTGTAATTGATGTGGTGGTATAAGTTGAATTAGTCCCTTTATAGGTCGCCGCTTGAAAGCTTGAAGCTAACAATAGATAACTATAAAACCTTTAATTTCATAGTCCCTGGCAGAGTGATTAGTGTATTGGCCTTAGCCCTCGAGTTTAAACTCAGGACATTCATTTTTTTATAAGTGCCAGATTCCCCGTCTTTCTTCCCCAACCCCAACCCCTTTCCAACTGGTCATAACAAATGATCTAGGAGAAAGCATAAAATGGCCCTAAACAAAAACAATTGGTAAAAATAGTTGTAGATTTATTGTTAGTCTAGATCTATTGCAAATTTAAATACCAAAACTAACAGATAGAACTACACTTGATGTAAGCTTTTTTTTTTTTTTAAATAATTTTTCATGTATTTTACTTGTTTTACCCAAAGACGTCAAAGAAATCTCTTACGTAAATTTGGTAAGTGTATAGCCATGACAGTGTATGGCTGAGAGACATCCAAGTCAGTTGACACCACAGAATTGGAACTAAAAGGTTGAGACATTGAGGACAAGTGAGTCTGCCCAGGATGCAGCTGTAGTACCGAAGACTTTAGATTGTCGTTATCCGATAAACAGTCCCCATTTACCATGGACACAGGGAGACAAGTGCCGAGAGATGAGTGATACTGAGAGGCATCTCCAGGAGAAAAATGACTTCCTGTGTCGGCCTGAGCATGATTTCTGTTGTTTCCATCTGGTTGTTTCACTAAATTGATAAGTTCTGTTAGGTCAGGAGTTGAGTTATTGCTTAAATTAAGAGGTCCCCCTTGACTAACAGGTATTGCCAAAGGAGTGAAGGAAACTGAAAAAAAAAAAAGACAAATAAATAAAACAGTCATTACTTATATTTAAAATTATTATTCAGATTAAATTGCTTCATTGATATTTTTATGAAGCCCATCAAGAGCTGAAACTGATGCCAACTTTTGAAACTACTACAATGGATTTCTCCCAGCGGTTAGGATTGAAGCACTTCCATCCTGGGTAACACCATTTTATCAAGGTGTTATCCTCTGTCAATTTCACTCCTCACTCCAGGGTTCCCAGTGACTGTGCACCTTGGGGTCCATGGTGAATATCTAGTATTTCTTGGGAACCGATTCTTATTATGTGCACATTTTGTGAATAATTTGGTAGTCTATTGTATTGATGCTGTAGGCTTTGCACAGATCTCTGTCTTCTTGGGTCGGTTGTGGCCTTTTTGGTTCTCCAACTTCAGGTAACTTAATTGTATGTTTTATATCAAGGTAACTGCTCTTTCATGATCAGTGATGGGAACAGACTCTACAAAAATTTTAGGAATTTTTTAAAAATATAAAGACAACACAAAAGAAACATACACATAAATACAACAGACACAACATACACAAAACCATGCATTTATCAAAGCAATTATTGACATCATGCCACTCAGAACAGAATAATGTCATAAGCTGAGTGGTATGTCCACAGAAAATGTAATGAAAGTTATATTTTAATCAGGTAACAACTTGACTGCCATGTTATCCCAAAACCTCAAACAACCATTTTTGTTCAAAGATATATTAAAGAACATTACAAATGGTTATTATTCCATTGTTTTAAAATAAGAAACCTTCTTAGAGAAGCCTTCATAAAATATCTGTTATGGAAAGAAATATTCTTAGTTCCTATGTGTATCTCATAGATACTAGAGTAATGGTGGGCATTTGTTTTGAGGTAATGTTTTATTCTTTTATTTACTGAACTTAAATCCTCCTCATCAACAGAGCCTGTAGTATATATAAACCTATTTCAACTATTTGTATATTTAATTGACATTTGCTTACTAAAAAATGACATTTGGAGAGGGGGGTATTAGACCTATTTTCTTTTTATTCTTTAAGCAGAATTTCTTTTTCAAGTAGATCTATATGTAGTTTCCATGGCTTTCACAACCAAAATAACTTTGACGGACTTTTCACAGCTGTGTGGGTAATATTTTTATTAAATCTACAGTACCGGTAGATCTAGACTCTAGATCCAGGTCAATAAAATTCGCGGACTTTTCAGGTCTGTGTGCGAATTATCTTCACTGAATCTATCGTAGATCTAGAATCTATAATAGACTCTATAGAGTTTAACAATAAATCACTAAAATTCGCGGATTTTTCAAGGCTCCACAGGGTTAGTAATTATCTTCACTAGATTCTAGTGATTTAGCATAAATCTAGAGTCTATATCTAAGTCACTAAAATTCGCGGACTTTTCAAGGCTGCACAGGGTTAGTAATTATCTTCACTAGATTCTAGTGATTTAGCATAAATCTAGAGTCTATATCTAAGTCACTAAAATTCGCGGACTTTTCAAGGCTCCACAGGGTTAGTAATTATCTTAACTAGATTCTAGTGATTTAGCGTAAATTTAGAGTCTATATATATCTAAGTCACTAAACTCGCGGACTTTTCGCGGCCCTGTGCGAATTATCTTCACTAACTCTAACGTAAATCTAATTTCTAGATTAATTAAGTCACTTAATTCCAGGACTTTTCACGGCCGTGTGCAATTTATCTTCACTGACTCTACCGTAAATCTAGAAACTAGATCTAAGTCAATCTAAGACATTCTAAGTCACTAAATTCGCGGACTTTTCACGACTGTGTGCGAATTTATTTTTACTGACTCTACCGTAAATCTAGAGTCTAGATCTAAGTCACTAAATTCGCGGACTGTTCACGACTGTGTGCGAATTTATTTTTACTGACTCTACCGTAAATCTAGAGTCTAGATCTAAGTCACTAAATTCGCGGACTTTTCACGGCTGTGTGCGAATTTATTTTTACTGACTCTACCGTAAATCTAGAGTCTAGATCTAAGTCACTTAATTCGCGGACTTTTCACGGCTGTGTGCGATTTTATCCTCACTGACTCTACAGTAGTAAATTTCGTAAAACTAGAGTTTAAATCAAGGTTTTTCGCCGTTTTTTTACGATATTATAGGCTTTGAATTTTACAATGAAATTCAAGGTGTTTTCCAGGTTTTCAAGGTGAAAAGTATTCCAATTAAAGAAACTAGATATGTGATGTAGAATATATCTATTTAGACTGATTCAAACCACTTAAGTCACTCTATGCAACACTGAGATCAACAAGACAATACGATCAAGCGAGATTTTTTAAAAAATAGGACTTATAACTCTGTCAAAAGACCGGTCGTATTTTTCCGAAAATGGAAAAATAATAAAATCGGATTTTTTTCATAAAAAAAAAAATTCGGATTTTTTTTTCCGAAAAAAAATGTCGGGAAAATTTCGGATTTTTTTGCTTGAAAATCGGATCAGAATAAATTTTCGGAATTCCGAAAATTTTAGGAAAATTCCCATCACTGCATGATTCAGCATGGATTCTACATGTCCATAGAGGTGTTTGTAATGTGTAGGGACATAAAGAACAGGGAGAGGTCCTTATGTGATAGCATAGTCTGTTGTGTCCAAAGTGCACCTACAGTAGTACATATTATGCTGTTAGTTACCTGATTTATGTATATTTTGTAGGCACAATTTGACATAAAATTGTTAAACAAGCCTTTGTTATTTAATCACTCATTGCACAAATGATTTAAATATTTGTTAAGTTTAATGCATGTTGTTAAATGCTATACTGTTATAGTGTTTACTTATCTGTCAGAAGGCCTAACCCCTATTGGTCATACAAGTAAAAAAGTAACCCTGACCTAACTAAATCATGACATGTACCGCTACAGCATAACTTGGATAGAATTAGAATTAATAGAACCTACCACACTCTTCTTTCAAATCACAATTTCTAGAAGTAGGACTGTTGTTGTGTGTTGATATTAAAATGGATAGATGATTAGCTCGTACATGCGAGCTCATTTCAGAAGACTGGCTACATGTGAAAGGACAAAATTTACATCTGTACAAAACATCCATATACTCTTCCAGCCTCAAAACATCAGAGTCCATCTTCAAATCTTTTGAAAAATAGAACTCTTCTCAACTTTTGTCATATCATTGTGGCTGAAAAAAAAGAAAAAAAGATCAAGCTATGAGAATGCATAAATGGTCTATTAATAAAATTATTCATGTATACATATCATTGTGGCTGAAAAAAAAAAAAAATCAAGCTATGAGAATGCATAAATGGTCAATTAATAAACTTGTTCATGTATAAGCTTGCAAAACATTTGTACCCTAAAATGTTTGACATGTCTCGGATGTTCCTTCAGAGTTGAAGATAGTTACTTCCTAGTCCAAACCTCCCGGTGGACGACGGGGGATGGGAGCGGGCAGGGTTTGAACCCGGGACCATCGATAAATCCAAACGACAGTCCAGCGTTCAAACCGCTCGACCAGGCAGCCTAATGCTGCATTTCTCAAACTGTGGGGTGCACCCCTACCCTCAAAGTCCTGACAAGAACGGTGTACATCCTGACAGGGGATAGCTAAGATAGCCAAGGGACAAAAAACATTTTCATCATAATTATAAATCTATGTTTAAATATTAACCAAATAAAATATCATTGTTGGCCATGTTTGAAAAATTTCAATATTTTTTATAAGATAATTCATTTCATTTTCTAAGAAGGACCTTTTAAATTGTATACCATGTTAGTGAGAGGCATCTCTGCAACAATATTTATTCAAAACTTTCTGAAAAAGACATTTCAAAATATCTCACTGGTGCAGTTTTTCTTGACTTTCATATAGCAGAAAAGTCTGATTTCCCCCAACTCTAATATTTTGATGACTTAAGTTTGAAAAACAACACAGACAAGTAATTCTTAGTTAATAGTAAAATGGTCATATGAAGATTACGCATGATACAGATGTATGTGTGCTATATGTACTAATACCTCATATAATAGTATTGGCCTGCCTTGCCTCCTTCTTTATTAGTAAATTAGACTTATGCATTCTTCTAAATATGAGAAAAGGGCTTAATAGATGCCAGGGTAATGAATTTCTGAAGTGTTTTTTTCTTTGCACCATGCATATCTTAATGCTTTATCATTTTGACTTTCAACTCAAATTAAAACAGCCCACTATTTCTCACTCACTCTCTCTTTATATGGTCCTCTCTTCCCACATGCAGACATGTAATTTTGGCCCACAAATTCAAGTATCAGTTTCAGACGCACCTAACAAAAAGTCTTACATGCACACAATCAAAGATATGTAAGCAAAAAACAGGAATATGATATAATACTAGGGTCTCTTAAAAGTTAGGTTTTTTTTCATTGCAACTATCATCAACAATGTACATAATACATACACAGAGGGACCATACAGCATTCAACAGGTCCCTAGTTTTTCCTCCGGCATATTCAATTACTTTTTATTATTTATACTGTAAAAATTTGATTCTCTCCTGGTGCTTTGTGATTCTTCATGGTTCTAGATCTAATTATTTCTGATGTTTCAATGAGTTGAATCAACTTGGATAATGAATGAGTGTTGACTGTTGCAGTGTTGGTGACTAATAATAATAACTTAATTAAGTGGGATTGTTAGATTATAAAATAATCTAGAATTTCTAGATCTAAGACTAAGAGTACTAAGTCTAACTCTATAATAGTCTATAACTACTCTAACACTCTAAGTCAGAGTCTAAGTCACTCTAAGTTAGTCTAAATTCAATTGACTTAGAGTAGAAGTTAAAAAAAGTAACAAAGTTAGCCTCAACGCCATCTTGTTTATGTTCACAACATGAATTTCGCTTAGTGATCAGAAATAATTGATTCTATGGCTTTTTTATGCAAACTCATGTTTTTACGTATGCAGTTTAATGATAGAAAGAAAATTCAATGCTTAGAATCTAATATTTCAAACAGATCGAAGTTACTCACAAATAACCAAAAAATCTTTCACTTTTTTCTATAGTGATGGGTTAACGAGTATAGATTACATTTTTTATTTTTACCGTTAGTTGCCAGCAGCTTCCAGGTTTTTCAGCACTTTAAAGTTAGGCTTTTCTTTTAAAACATTTCCCTCTTTGAATTTAAAATAGTTCTAATGGGTATAAAGTTCTCTAATATATAGATCTATAATTAAAATAATGAAATTTATAGATTGTAAGGTTAAAACTACGTGTTTTTTTTTTCGTGGTAAATCAGCTACACAGACTAAAATTCTAAATATCTAAGTGTTATAATAAATGAAAAATTAGCATAGAATCCTCATATTGACGAACATATTTATATAATCATAGCTTTAGGATTTATTAAAAGACATTGTTAAAAATCAAACAAGAACATAAAACATTTGTTATTTAATCTCGATTAGGCCATGGTTATACCAATATTAGAATATACGTTTGGGACCCATCAACATGACCTAGAACAGGCGCATAATAGAGCCGCGAGATTTATAACAAAACCACCAAATTAGACAGTTTTTCAGGGAAGAAGATTAAAAAATAAAGTAGCAACAATAAATTAAAATGCTGAAACATAATGTAAAAATAATGCTAATTTGATCAACTTTTTATTTGACTTAGTTAGATCTACGTTTGGGAACCACAGAGAGTCTAATAAATGAAAAATTGTACCAATACATTAAAAAAACAACAACACAGGCTTCATCCTCTTGTAAGTCTCCAAAAGTGGAAAACTTTCAGGGGAACGCACTCTCAATTTGTTAATGTTGTAGTAACATAAGACGATGGTAGATCTAGTTGATTGACTCATGATCATGGACATGACACATTGAACTTTCTTTTTTCTAGCTCTAGAATAAAAAGTCTAGATCTATATTTATTAGACTAAAAATTAGACCCAGAAAGATCTGAATTCGAAGCTGAATTCATCAGACTTTGCAGCTCTATTATAAACTATAGATCTAGTTATTAAAAAAATATTATAATATATTAATAATATCTAGATTATAGAGTAATGTCCCTCTTGCGAAAAAATTAAGCGCTGCCACCGCGATTTTTGCATTTGAATTTTTATAGCTCCGTAATGGTTAATCCTAGGAAAAAACTAAAAACATCTATAAACTCTTCATCCATTTGCCCATAAAAATAGCTAGATTGTTTTATTACGCTACGCCTAGTTACAATAAAATATGATGTTGAAGAGGGTCAGGTAATGAGGTCCAGCGTAACCATGTATCGAACACCATACTCATCTCTGTACACTAGCGAAATTTGCTGTACACGAGCGAACACCTCTTGTTTATTGCATTTAAAAATAATATTATCTTTAATTTTTTAAATTTTAATCTTAATTTCTTTTTAAACCAACTCAAGACTGACAGATTAGTGTTACTTTTTCCACTTTTAATTGGTCTCTTCTCTGCTAAACCCGCAACTTTACAAAGGCCCTTACCTAGATCATCTTGTAGATCTAGAATCTAGTTGACCCAAAAAACAAACAAAATGCGCGACTCCCGCGACCCCGCTCACTCCAGTCTGTGATTGTGACCTAATTTGGTACCAGATTGATCAATAACTGTCCCTCCCGCTATTTTTTTTTCTTTATGGTACCATGCTAGGTGCTTAATTAAGAAAGAGAGTTTGCGAGACTTGAGAGAGAGAGGCAGGATTGTGCACTCATAAAAACATTTTTTTTTCCCATTCACATTATATCCAAGTCATTAGCACTTGTTTTAGCGATATTCCCTTTCTTTTTACTCATTCACATCACACTTGGTTTAACACCTAAATGAAATCAACATTAAGTAAAAATGTTAGACCTACGACCTATACTAGATCAAAAAAATCTTCTTAATCCCGGACCTACCCTCCTTCTGTCCTAGAAGAAAAAAAATGGCATCGTCCTACCAGTGCCCTTTGAACCCGTGTAAAACCCTTATTTTTCAGAGTAAACGAAATTAGCTGTGTCTGAACTATAAAGAAATGGAGTATAAATAAAAACAATAGACCTGTTTCGTCTTAGTTATTAAAATAAAGGCTAATTTTAACAAATATTGTGGGCTGTTCGCTAATTTCAGAAAATAACGGGTGCTCGCTACATGGAAATGACTATAAATATAGTATATAGTTATAAATAATAAAAAATATAATTAGATCTATATAATAATTTTTTTAATATACATTTGACGATTTGTCACTTTCCAAAGCAGAGGGCAGTTTTTGAGATTCTCGGAAACCATGTCAATGTATGTAAAGCTATTGTTTTAACCTCCCCCGGCAATTCATACCCATGTAAGTGTAAGGGATGAAGGCTATATTATGAGCCTATTTGATTGTAGGCTGATGGATATATCAAAATAAGCTTCCAAACATCTTTTTTTTTTAGAAAGACATTCCAATCACATTTATACTGTTATCTGTTAAATTAAATTTTAAAAAGGGAGTGTTTCATCAATAATAATGAATTTAACACATTCTCCTATAGTGCATACATATTGGCCGCTGAATAATGTTGCATACATACATACATAATACGTAATACATATTGCATAAGTGATTCTACTTCTTTTAATACAATCTAAATAATTTTTAATTAATAAAGATATAATTTATTAGCAATTAGCCTACACAGTGCTGTTTACTGATGGTGCTCTGTGTGCTCTAAAGGAGAAAGCACAAAAACTGCGTTCCGTATAAGAGCATGAAGTGACCTACTTTATTTTAAAGTAAAATCTTGACTATGAGTGGTAATTCAAAGAAACACAGCTATTTTTATAGTCCTTTAGTCACAGAATAAGAATCTGCTTTCAGTTTTTTTTTGTAAGCTTAACCTTGATGAAATAAAAAAATAAAATAAAAATTTGACCTAGTTCCCAAAGTCGGTGTGCCCATATATAAGACTCTACTATAGATCTATACCTTGAATTTGAATGAAACCTTTGTTAGGCTAGTTGTTACTACGCGTATACATATTTTTCTGAGTAGAAAGGCATGCTTCAACTTATTCCCTTTTTTGTTATTCTTCTAATTATCTTTGTAAAATTTAAGAATCTTGTCTTTCTTGTGTATCTTCTGTGGCATTTTACGTCTCGAGAGACAATCTTTTCCCTTTGCAATCTTTTGTGAAGACTTGTGTGACTAATGAGGCCGATCCTTGATACACAGCTGTGATCGCAGGTTGGGCATATGTAGTCACCAGGCGCCGTTGCATTTTCACCCTTCTTTCTGTTTCTGTTGTGTATGGCATCTTCAATCCAAGACCCCTCCTTTATTGTTCTCTATATTATGCAATGATCTGTAATGGATAGGCCACACTCTTCACAAACCTTCATCCAGCATCACAAGCCCTTACATGAAATCCCTAAGGAAAGAGGAAGAGAGGACAGCCCAGAAATAAATGATGCTGATATTTGGATGCAGAGGCCTAGGTGATGGGCTAGTTGTGGGAACAGTTGAAGAGACTCGACCATAACCAAGAAATTGTTATGTGTACACCATGTCTAATCTAATTTACCAATTTTTTTAAATAATTCAAATCATCAAAATTGTAATCAACAAGCTAAATCTCTTTCTTATTTTCTTTTAACTATCTCATTTTCTTTTATCTATCTTATTGTATTTTATCTATCTTATTTTCTTTAACTATCTTATTTTTTATCCACCTTCTTTTATCTATCTTATTTTCTTTTATCCATCTTATTTTCTTTTATCTATCTCATTTTCTTTTAAACCTTGACTTGCAGAGCTCATCTCCGACCTCAACCACTTGAATGAATCGTGGACAGAGCTGAGCTAAGTAACTCAGAGCTATACAAACCCCTGCAAATATATAAATAAAAATCCTGTCCTGAAAGTAATTGTGCAAAATGTTTACTTAATAGAACATCTGGTTTGGGGCGGTAATAACTGACCTGGATTTAGATCAGAAATAAAAAGCTTTGCTAAGTACACGGACACACCAAAGCACTTTGTAAGGGGTATAAAAGATGGATGCAGTGTAAAATCATGAGATATTCTTTCAAGACATAACTAAATTGCACTTTTCAAATAATTACAAACTATGTCAATAGTTTATTTAATATAAAAATCGGATTGTTATTTAGATCCTTTTGGAAAAAACTTATTGTTAGCTTAGAGTGACCTAAAATTAGCATTAACATTAGACAAGTCACCTAACTTTGGACTAGACAAAGATTGAAAAAAGAAAAATTCAAAGTCAACATTGATCTTCCTCTTTTCTAACCTAGACATCGGGTCATTAGTCACAACCACTTTGGTTACTAAGTAGACTGGTGGACTCAAGGGAGAGCAATGGTGGACTCCAGTGGGACACAGAGTTGATGAGTAATTGACCTTGTTTCAAACTGGATATGTGTTGCTACACACTAAGATCCATCATGTGGTTCGGATGTTATCTTAAATTCTAACAGTGAATTATATACATTACTAATTATATTACACCCACGGCACGATGGGGTGGAGCAGTATGTAGTATACTATATTTTTTGGAAGAGGGCCTTCAGAATTACGAATTACAATGTTGATTCCTGTTTGGTAGAGTCAATTTGCATTGTAAGTTCCATCATTCCGTCAGAAATTAAGAATATTAGGTCACCATCTCTTTCCAAGAGTTATGGACCTTAAACTCATAATGGACTAGCTATTTATTCAGTTCTCTTTTTTTCCTATTATTCAAATAACGCTAATGAAGAAAAAGAGTAAGAATGATTTATTGAAAATGTTTTATGGTTATATAGATGCATTTACAATTATAAATGAGAACAACAGTGCACAAAAGAAAGTAGACACAACAAATTTTAAATGACTTGACATAGTTATGATGGAGCAGACGGTGGTTGTCTTTTAGAATTTTCCCAACTTTGCTGAGACATCTTATCTTATCTTATCTTATCTTATACAATACAGAGGTTACTTCAAAAAAGAAGATGATTACGTCCTACGCGTCATGCATTCAGTCATGCATATTAACCAATGACTTAAATTCTGCCAAGTCACTGGTTTTCCTGGCTAGCTCAGGCAATCCATTCCATGCTCTAATAGCGCTAGGGTAGAAGGAGCTTTTGTACGAATTTGTCCTAGCATATGGGACGAGGAATGTTCCTTTTTCTTTGTGTCTTGCTGAGTATTTTATTAAATTTTACTAATGGTGTTACTCTAGTCAAATGTGTATCTGTATCTGTTCTAGTTTCTTAATGTTTTCTTGAGTTGAGTTCAAGCACACTTAGCCTCTTGACCACACTTCCCACTGGTATCAAAGGAGGTTCAGATTCCTCTATCTCAGAAGTCAATGATGAAGTCCCACCATCATAATTTTCTTTATACACTGTATATACTGGTTATAAATTAATGACATGCTTTGTTGAAAAAATTCAATCAGAAATGTTAGGGTTGTGCATTTAGTTTTAGCTTTTTGATTTTTTTTTAATTATGATTTTAAGATAAGCTCATCAGCTCTATAAAGTAATATACATTGGATCCTTTACTGCCTGAGTTCTGTGTTCTAGTGTTTTCTTTTAAAACTGCATCACCTATAAGTAAGGCGCTAATGCAGTTGTTCACTGTGACTTTCTCATATCACCTATAAGTAAGGC
>JADKLZ010000167.1:1701887-1716776 GCA_021533235.1 Biomphalaria straminea
AATAAATCTGAGTGTTCATGGATTTTTGGTGGAATAGAACAACAAAGCAAACGTTTTTTTCTCATACCTCTTGTAATTTGTGATAGAAAATCGCTATTGCAAGCTGTAAAAAATAACATTCTAGAAGGAACAACAGTAGTAAGTAAAGGCGGCTGGAAAAGTTTAGGGAGCCTAGAAAAAGAAGGATATGTTCATTTGTTTGTAGATAATCAAACAAACTTTGTTGATCCAACCACAGGAGCACACACACAGACCATTACCAGATTATGGAGAGAAGTAAAATCAAAATTGCCTAAGTTTGGGAGTCCAAAGAAGTACATAAATGGATATTTGGCAGAATTTATATTCAAACAAATGTATCCTAATTACTTGACAAGAATCCATCATATATTTACTGCCATTGCTAGTTCATATCCGTCTTCTAACCACAACAGTCATTCAGATAACACTTGTGAAATATCTCAAAGAAACAGTACTAATAGTTCCCTAGATATTGAGTCTCATACTGATGAAAGAAACAATTCAAATGAACAAACATCAAACAAGAATCTGATCATTGTAGATGATATTGATAATCATTCAACTTGTTTGATTGAAATGATTACTACTACCAATTCCAATGCCGACTATTAGAGCTCTGCTGGGATCTTGTGTGACTTAGCACACTTCTTTAATGCATCAACCTTGGTACTATACATTTCAAATGTCTTCCACAAATGACTCCATTGTTCCACTTCCTGCATTTTTTTTATTACTTTTTAGTTTGTTAATATGCTTGACTAATAATATATATATTACTCCTTCTGTCTCAAAAAGACAATTGGATTCTTCCAGAAGAATCACAGGTTTTGGTTAGCCACTTTGCAGTAGTACCACGGTGTATTACTGGGCCTTAAATTTAGGGGGTCACGAGTGACCCATGCGCCATGGTCCCTCTCTTGACTCTGGACTTTGCTGTTGTAATCCAAAGGAATACTTTGAATTACAATTGGCACTATCTCTAGCAGAAGCTTCTTTGATTTTTCCTAGAGTTTGTCTCCTGAAGCCTCAGTACAAAAGTATATATTGATATTAGCATACAAAAAAAAATCATTCTATTATTATTTTGTTTTTCAACAATTAGTTATTTTAGCTAATAAATTTATCTTCAAGAAGTTCACTTAGTTGGCTTTGGGAAAGTCATTTTAATTCAATTAAGAATCAATATCATACTGGTATTAATAAAATGTGTGCAATCTTTTTATGATGTTTCTATTAGATACATAATAATAATAAATAGGTATTAATAATGATACATGTACTTTACATGTTTATTGTCATTTTAAAATTTGTTTGCATGAATTAATAATACTTTTGAAAGGCTCCATTTTTGATTATGTATAGCAATAATACAATTAATGCATTCATCATATACTTATATAGGCACCAGTAACTCTGTAAATTAAGATTTAAACAATTATTTTCAAGCAGTCTTACATTTTATAATTTATTTTAAGATTATTAATTATTTGAAAAATTAAAGATTTTTGAAAATTAGTATAAGATTGTATTAGTGTTTGTTTTTCTGTTACTTTTATCTTTTATTTCTGTTACCTTAATAATAGTTGTATATTAGATCTTATTGACCATGTATTGATTTATCATATGCTGAAGAAATAAGTTTTAAAATGTTTTGGATGTTCCTTCGGAGTTTAAAATAATTTACTTCCTAATCCAAGCCTACCACAGGGTTTGAACCTGGGACTATCAATAAGTCAGAATGACAGTGCACACCCAAACCACACGACCTGACAACCATCCATGTAATACTGGTACCTATACATTTTCTTATGGGTTTATGTTGGAAGTGATTTTATAAGACAAACAACAAAACAAGGTTACAAAGATGTTTTGTGTGGAAACCACAAACTTAGAACCTCCCCCCTCCCTCCCCCAATGTGGTCCACTTAGGCTGGCAAAGAGGCAGGTTTCAATATTTTCAGCATGAATATCAGAAGTTTATTATCAGCAACCACAACTCTTTCTTCGTGCATACAAAAGGTAGTGTGTTGTCAGAAGTGTTGCTGATATTATTGTATTTTTAAGGCGAAGGATGACATCGGAAACAGGTTAGAGAAATACGTTCATGATTTTATTATATTGGTAATATTCATTTTAATTTTTTGATTGTTCTAAAGAAGGCCTAACTGATGTTATTTAATGATTGATGGTTTGTCTCATTCAAGACCTCAAGAAGAAGCCTTTTTACAAAGCTTAAATATCAACTCTTTCTGTATGTTTGTCTGTCTGGTAAAACATTTGTACACATTATTTCTCCTACACCCATTCTCTGGTCAAGCTGAAACTTCGTTACCTGACAACACAAGAATAATTTTAAAGCATTAACCAATTACTTAATTAACTGTTGTTAATTAATTATTTTGTTTGGTATATCAAACAAGGGAAAATTTTTTTACTTGACTGAAGTTCTGTTATAAGCTGAGTTAGCCCCCTTTATAGGTTGCTGCTCTAAATTGTAATAAACAATATATAGTTATACAATCTTCTCTTGTCATAAGTACCTCACTCAATAGTGTGGTTATCATGTCGGCTTGAGGAAGCATGAGCCATGAGTTCGAATTCAGGGAATTACCCTTTTTTTAAAATGCTTTTAAAAACCAATTACGATAAAATCCACCCAGATGCCCCCCTTTCTTACCGCTTTCTCCCCCAACCCCCCCATTATCTCAACTGGTCCAGATAATTGATAGGATTTTAGCGTATTTAGAGAGCTAAAAGCATAAAAATAGATTTATTGTTGTTGTCCTACATCTATTACAAATTTAATTACATGACTGATCCAAATTTTTTTTTTAGTATTTTAATGTTTTTCTTGTTTTTCCTCTTCTCTCTTATCAGGAAACCTAAGTATTTGTGCTTTTCACTAATCTTTTTCATCTGGGAATCTTTAGGCTCAAGGACTCTTTATTGAGCTTTCTGTCTCTAATTTTTTTAAATTAAAAAAAAACAAACATTTTATAATACATACTTATATTACAAAGAATTAAATAACAATATAAAACATGATTAATTTATACCCCAAAAAAATTTAGTAAATTGATAAAGATAACTTGAACTAGTTAAATCTTGGTCCGCCTTGTGAAGGCTGGTCTCTGATATTGTGTTTCTGATGATTCACTGGAAATCTTGTGTTATAATTCTAATATGATAAATAGTTTAAGGTTTTGTTTTTTTAGTTTTATCTTTTTTTGTGTGTGACCTAAGTGATAAGAAATCACCTTTTTAATTTGAGGTACTACAATTAAAACACTTTTTTTTTCGCTAACTCACAATATTGATTTTCATTTAATGTCATAAAATGTAGTACGGTATCTAATGTTGCATTTTCCGTCTCTTTATAATTCATCAACTCTAAGGTGGTATTCCACCTCTATTACTGGTACATAATATTAAATTGTATTTTAAAACAGATTCGTCTGATATACTTTTTAAATAAATACCCTGCCCAGCCTGACTGTCGGACAATAAGATGTTCATATCGGCTTGTCATCCATCTATCCCAGTGGTGCTACAGCCTGTGGTCTGCTTTTAGTTTTTTCACATCCCTTCATTCATATCTCTAAACGCGTTCTTGTTTGCAAAGAAATATTTTAGTGTACTATGGTAAGCCTAGTGACGTAAGCAGCGTTTTTCCCGTTTACGTCATGGAAAACTTTCATTCATAAATTATTCTAACCAAAATTAATTTTTCGACATTGAGACATTTTCACATCGAAATAACGGTCGAACTCGAGTTTTCCCGATGTGGCCAATGAGTTGAGAATTTTTGTCTCACTAACATGCAGATACGTTGAAATTTTAAAGAAAATCGTTAGAGCCGTTTTCGAAATAGAAGATATATATATATATACAAGAATTGCTCGCTTAATAGTATAGGATTTAATAGACAAGTCCACAAGTTATTTGTGTGAGTTTAAAGTTGAGTCTAAATGAGTAATTTAACATTATTTAATTTTTTTTTAAATAAGACTTATTATAAGTTATTAATAAGTTAAATAAGCAGAGGCTTTCAAAACGTCTGCTAATAATTATATCTATCATAAGCGATTAAGCACAAAACTTAGTGTGTTTGATATTACGGAAAAATACATATACAATAATATTATTGTATATGTATTTGTATTATATAAATCTGTATTAGATCTATATTAGATATTAAAGATAATATTAATTAATTTCGCTCTTTATTACGATGCCCTCTTGGTTGACAACAAGTTTTAAGGGATGTTACTCCCAAAATACAGAGTGATAGATCTAGATCTAGTTCAATGTACATGTTAACAACAATGGCGACGTCCAGTGCAGGATGCGTTGACAATATATTATCATTTTGTGTTGGTTGTGAAAACAAACTTGTGGATTTTTGTATTATGGCAGGGGATAATGAAAAGTTAAACCAGTTTCTTTGCGATCATGGTGTTATACCTAAAACAAAAAATTGTCCTAATTGTGGAACTCCTATGAAACTTAAAGTCGATAATCAAACGTTTTTTTGTTACAAAGGTTATATTCTAAAGAAAACTAAATATACACCAATGGCAATACCTATGCCGTGTAGAAAGCGTGTTGCTCAGAATTCAGATACGATGTTCAGCAAAGTTAGTGTACCACGCTCAACATTGTGCAAACTGGTTGCTTTTTGGGCATTGATTCCTCCTCCTAGACTGGATCTAATGCGCATCGAGCTTTCCCTCTCCTATAAGACGTGCATGCAGTGGTGCAAATTTTTAAGGTCAATTTGTGAATGCCACATACTTCAAAGACAAACAATGTTGGGAGGAATAGACAAAGTTGTAGAAATTGACAAAATGAAACTTTCTGGATCCAGTGACAAAAATAAATCTGAGTGTTCATGGATTTTTGGTGGAATAGAACAACAAAGCAAACGTCTTTTTCTCATACCTCTTGTAACTTGTGATAGAAAATCGCTATTGCAAGCATTAAAAAATAATGTTCTAGAAGGAACAACAGTAGTAAGTAAATGTGGCTGGAAAAGTTTAGGCAACCTAGAAAAAGAAGGTTATGTTCATTTGTTTGTAGGTAATCAAAAAAACTTTGTTGATCCAACCACAGGAGCACACACACAGACCATTACCAGATTATGGAGAGAAGTAAAATCAAAATTGCCTAAGTTTGGGAGTCCAAAGAAGTACATAAATGGATATTTGGCAGAATTTATATTCAAACAAATGTATCCTAATTACTTGACAAGAATCCATTATATATTTACTGCCATTGCTAGCTCATATATACATCGTCAGCCAGCTAACCACGATAGTCATTCAGATAACACTTGTAAATTATCTCAAAGAAGCAGCACTGATAGTTGTCCAGATCATGATTATCATGTTAACAACAACAGTCAATCAGATAACACTTGTGAATTATCTCAAAGAAGCAGCACTGATAGTTGTCCAGATCATGATTATCATGTTAACAGCAACAGTCAATCAGATAACACTTGTGAAATATCTCAAAGTAGCAGCACTGATAGCTGCCCAGACCTTGAGTCTCATGTTAACCACAACAGTCATTCAGATGATGATTGTGAAATACCTCAAAATAGCAGCACTGATAGTTGCTCAGATCTTGAGTCTCATACTTAAGTATTTTCTGTTGAAAGAAACACTTCCATCAATTAAGATGAACAAAACTTGAAGTCAAAGTCTGATCATTGTAGATGATATTGATAATCATTCTACTTGTTTGATTGAAATGATTACCTTTCTCTATTTGAATGATAGCCATTAGAGCTCTCCTGGCCTCCTGTGTGACTTAGCATACCTACTTTAATGGATTAACTGTGGTAGATTTTTTCAACAAGGACCAATACATGAGTGGCTGCCTGTTTGTGCGGTTTGCGCGCTGGACTGTCATTTGGATTTATCGATGGTCCCGGGTTCAAACCCTGCGCGATCCCATCCATCGTCATCCTGCGGGAGGTTTGGACGAGGAAGTAACTATCTTCAACTCTGAAGGAACATCCGAAATATGTAATACATTTTACCAAATATTTTTGCAAACATTTCAAATGCTTTTAAATAATGCTGAATTGTTTCACTGCCTCCATTTTTTTTCTATTACCAGTTCCATTTTTTTTAAAGAAATAAATATTTATATCATTATTTTAAAAATTACATGCTATTTATTTTTCAACAAAATTTAAGGCTTTTTTTAAATTAACAAGTTTTAGTGTCGTATATACTGGTACCGGTATGTCATTCTTCTTCTTCTAGCCAGCTTTTTACTGCTATTTCCGATCTTCTTCTTTCTGCCTCAATTATGTACGGTATCCCATGGTCTTTGTATGTGATCTCCAGATTATCGTTCCAGCACAACAACCAACAGCCTTTAATTTTTCCCAACCAATGTCAGGTACCCATTAAACCTGGGTGGACTCAGAGGCGCCCCAAAGTCCAGAAATAAAAAATCCCAGTCTTCATCTACACCAGGATTAGAATCTGGGACCCCTGGTTTGGAAGTCAAGCGCCTTCCCGCCTAGCCACTACGCCTCCTTAGATACATGAACTTTGCAAGTTTTTAATCAGTTTTAAATTTGTTTGGTTAGATTAATACTGATGAAAGGCCCCATTGTTTTTTATTTAAATAATATTTATGCCTGAAATCATAATGTAATGTATGTAATTAATGCATTCATAATCTATATAGTTTACTCTGTAAATTAAGACAATTGTAAGCCATTATTTTACCACACTCATAAATTTTCTTATTAATTCTTTAGATATTAATAGAAAGAAAAAAACTTTGAAAACTATTAGAACTTTTTAGTGTATAACTTGTACAAGTTTTTTTTTTTTCTGTTTACCAAAAATTTGTTGTTTTTTTTTCCTGTTATGTTAAAATACTTGTATATTAGTTCATAATTATGGAATAGTTCATACTTGTATGCAGAAGTAGGCAACACTGGTAACTATGCTTATAATTTCATTCTGGGTTGGTGTTGCTCTAGATTATTGGAAGTGATTCTTTCAGATTTACTAAGTCCAACAAGAAAGAAATAGGTACATTGAACAGACATTAATACCTATGTATGTAAGGTACATGCTGTTATTTTATTTTGTCTCAAAGTTGAGTGTATAATGTAGAAAAGTAATTGTATCATATGATTTTAAGATAGATGATGCATACATTTCAAACTACTGGTACATAGAATTGTTAAGCATTATAATTATTTCAGTAAAATTGTGGTACATGTATTTAATTGTCTTCCTTCTTTTATTGAGTTTATTCTGTGTTTGTATATTTCTAAATGCAATAAAAATTGGACTTGATAACACTAATATTGATTAAACATTTGGCTAAATTCTATTACGGGTACTAAATTATTTAAACCTGGAAAGTGTAACTTCAAAGAACAATTCATTTGATAATGTCTTTTTCTTCTTTCGGGAACATTCTGCAAACAAAGTATATTTTTGTGATTAGAGTATTAGAGAACTATTTACATATACATGTTATTTTTGTCACATACAAAAAACAAAAGAAGGTCTCATGTCTACTTTGGAGATTATACCACAGTTATTAACTTTTCCCTAGCTGAAGGAAGATATTGCCTGTCTTAAAGACTGTCTGTTCAGAAAAAAAAATTGTATGATATATGGTAAAGCTTAGTAAAGGATGACTTAGTTAACTTTTCTTGGAAAAAAAGATGCTACCCAGTACTGATAGAAATAAGAAATTTCATTAGACCTGACATTTTCTTTTTCTGCCAAATAGGCCATGGGTTTAACTATAATCTTTTATTATAATTATGTAGTGCCCTTCAAGCTCAAATAGCATATATGCTCTGGTTCAATCTCTTTTGTGGACATGTGAAAAGAAGAGGACTGTGCGAGAAGGTTTCCTGCATTCTTTAGGTGCTCAGCGATCACAACTTAGCTTGAGTACAATTTTATTTAAAAATGACCGGTACCGGTAGGCCTATTCTTCAAGATTTGATTTCTTGTCCCATTGCTAGCTTGCATGCCACACCCCTGCACGAGTCTGTGTAATGAGCATAATAACTAGAAACAAGCATTCACGCTCCTATAGTTATAATGCTTTTTGTTTGGTAAAATACACTAATTGTAAGACAAATTTCCATACAGACAATAAAGATTATTATTATCCAAGAGAAGATAAAGCAGCACTGGGTCTAAAAAAAAATCTTAAGTCACTTGTAGGTTTTATTATCTCAGAAGATATATATATATCCATTGACATATTAAAAGAATCTGTCCTACAAATGTTCATTTTGCAAAAATATATACCCAGCATGTAGTACCAATGTGTTGATAATATCTTTTGTTAAGAAGTAACATCTGTAAAGCATAAGGTAAACTTGCTGCTCATTTCTCATTAAATCTAAGTTACTAGGACCATTAATTAATAAATCTTGAGTTATGTGGTACCAAATATGTATTGGAGTCCATTTTCTGTCTATCCTAGGGACATGTACTCCTCATGGTTTTTCTATTTTTAGTAATATTGAGAATGTCAAATGATTTTGACAACACAAGCAGACAGAAAAAATTGTGAAAAAAAAAAAGATTGAATTGTAAAAATCTTTAACATATTCAGTAATGGCGACACCAATAAAAGAGAAAAAAAAAACACTTAGGTAATCCTTACATATAAATGATTTTTTGTTCTCATAAGTTATTGTATTTGCAATAAAAATATATTACTTAAGTTTTTAAAATTGATTTTACATCATAAATTTACAGAAAAAAACTTAACTAGTAGTGTTTTTTTTATGTGAAAAAAATGTTTGTTATAGATCAGAAGTAGGAAAAACATAGGCTTTTAGATATTAATGAATGATTGAATGATAGTCATAGAATAATATCCTGACCACACAATCTTACCTCTCCAATATGTCATCTATCAGAATAGTTTGTGCCAAACTGTATTGAATATCAATCATGTTATTGACCTAATATCAGAACTAGGGGTCCTATCCACATGCAGTTCAGGACTGCTTGAAGATTCTCATCCTAAACACTAAGATTCAGCAGCCTCCACTGGCTTAGCATGGGCAAGGTATTGATAAGAGTGTGGAATCTCAAGGAAGAAATTATGTTCTTGAAATGAAGGGCATTGACTGTGACTTTGTTACTAATACTTCTAATAAAGAGTCAAATGTCATTGACATTAGGTAAATATGTATTGAATAGGAGTTCAGGGCAACAGGTTTTTTGCACATTAAATATATGCTCCATTTCAAAGAAATCTTAATTATTACCTTTTCTCAGGGCCAACTGAGCTGGGAATGTCATTATATAAGGTATCTGTTTAAACAACCAAATGGTTGATTAGGAGGTCATGCTCTACCCGTTAAACAGGATGAATCTGCTTGGCAATTAGAGATTGGTTTCATTCAGATGAATGGAGGGTTCCCCGAAAGAGATGATGGCTGCCAGGTGGTGTGGTATGCAGTGATGCACACTGTAGGCCTATTACCTGTCTCTATGGTCTTGGGCTCATACCTTCCTGCAGCTATCCCCTGTCGTTCTGTGGGAGGTTTGAGCTAGTGGGATGCATGCTGCAGTTCACGCGATAACATGAAAAACTAGGCCTACTTGTTAGTTGTGGATTTTTTTTGTTCTCTTTGAAGAAAAAGTTAACATTTTGTGTAAATGACACAAGTTATTTAACTTCGCAATACATTTGTTAATGTATATATATATATATATATATATGACAAAAAATCTAAAACCGTTTGCATAAATGTGTTTAAAAAATGCATAATTATTTGATTTAACAATTAACATTTTCGATTTCAGAAAAGAAAAAAGTAACCGTTGCATTATAACTTTGAAAGGTTTGAATTATCATGTTGTCAGACTTTTAAATATCTTTTCATTTTTCTAGTTTAAGAAATCTTAATCTAAACGGTACGGACATACGACAAAAAAACTAATAGTAGTAATAGCTTCTATTCCCTTTCGGTGGCTGCTTGGTCGAGCGGTTTGCACGCTGGACTGTCGTATCTATTTACCGATGGTCCCGGGTTCAAACCCTGCCCGCTCCCATCCCTCGCCGTCCTGCGGGAGGTTTGGACTAGGAAATAACTATCTTCAACTCTGAAGAAATTTCCGAAACATATAAAACATTTTACAAAACAAACAAAACATAAAAATTCTTTTTAGGAATTCCCGGAGGATAATAATAGCTTTTAGTTTACATAACGTTGGCGCGAAGGTGCCAATTTTGTTGATTTATATTTTAAAATTTAATTTTTCGTTTTATATAATTTAACATTTGTACAATTTTATGTTAAGCTTCTTGGGCATAGAGCTAGATCTAGAGGTCTATGACTGCGCTAATTTTTTTTCCTATCTATGTCAAATAACTGTAATTTTGCTTTTAATTGGGCTACCTTTTTTTTTTTAATACGACAAAGTTGGCAAATGTTATTGTTTTGAAGAAAGGAAACAGTCTGCTAGATAAGTAGATTCTATTATATTTATTAATTTCTACGGTAATAGATCTAGTGTAGATCTAGTATTATGATACCGATCTAGCGATATATAGATTTCCTAGATCTAGACTGAACATTAAAAATGAGACGTTCAGCTCGACTTCGGACTTCTAGATCTGCAGCACGGTCAAGAGTTGGAGACATTGGACTTGGACTTGGAGTAGTTCCTGACCCCGTCACTCCCGTGCCTGCTGAAGCCGAAGCTGTTGAAGTCGAGCAAGTGGACAAGACTAATAAAAATACCTTGCGAGGCTTAGATCAATGCAGTAAAGATGACTTAAACCGCAATCCCAAACGTAAAAAAAGAAATGACACTGATGATGGTTCAAAAAGATCTCGATTTAGTGATACTGATCTTGATAATCATAATATCAATAATGATTCGGAAGGTAAAGAAAACTCAACAGTAACAAATAGTGTCAATAGTGACTGTGTAAACAGCTTAACTATTTGGCCATCAGAAACTGCTGACATTGACTATGACGTTCAGACATATCAAAAATTAAGAGAAGAAAATCTCAAAGCTAATCAACAATTATTTGCTAGCCTTGGTTTTGTCAATATCAAACCAATGATTGAAACACCCAAGCCAAAAAACAAACCATCACAGAGAGGTTTAATTTTGACAAAGGTGTCAAAGGAACCTATACCTACAGAACCTAGACGTAGTTTGAGAATAAAACGGATTGACCCTCAAGGCACACCTTTACCAGATCCAGAGGCAGTGGTGGAAGATACTCGTGAGCATCGTCTTCCTTCAGGTCCCATTTCATTCAAAGATGCTCTTTATGTAAGTAAAAAAGACATCTCTGAAATGGAACCTTGTTTCTTTACATCTCAAATGAATCAATCAAAACCAGTTGAAATCTATCAAGAATACTCATACAAAAAATTTGTTTCAACATTGCAAAATGTAAAGATTACTGAAAATCTTGTTGCAAAAGTTGTACCTGGAAGAGTTTTCTCTCTAGCATGGCATCCTTCTTCAGAAATGCTGATTTCTATAGCAGGAGACAAATATGGCCATGTAGGCTTATGGAATGTTAAAACGCAAGACAGTAGTGATATGGTGACAGTATTTAAACCTCACACAAAGCCAGTTAGCCATATAGCCATTTCCCCATTTTTAACCCACAAGTTGTATTCTTGTAGCTATGATTCAACACTCCGCTGTGGAGACTTTGAGAAATGTATCTTTGATGAAATATTTTCAGTTCCAGAGGAGCAGGATGATCTTTTTAGAAATTTTGATTTTGTTGATTCCTCTAACACAATGTTAGTTTCACAGTATAGTGGCAATGTGTCATTGATTGATATTAGATCCCCACAGACAGATGCTGAGCATGTATACCAAGTAAGCAGAAAAAGTCTTCGCTCAGTAAGTGTCAATCCAGTGCAACCTCACTATTTCATTAGTGCTGGAAATGACACTTTGATCAACCTATGGGATTTGCGATTTATAAAACCCAAATCAGCTAAGCCAATTCAAATGCTTCATAACCATTCAAAATCAATTTCCAGTGCATACTTCTCCCCAACTGGTCATAAAATACTGTCCAGCTCTGCAGACAATACTATCGTAGTTTACAGTGTGGATAAAAGCATGAATATTGAACTTGAGAAATCAATCAAACACAATAATAATACTGGCAGGTGGCTTACAAAGTTCCAACCAAAATGGCATCCTGTAGTACAGGACATTTTTGTCAGTGGTTCCATGAATCGCCCACGAGAAATTGAAGTTTTTGATTCCAAGGGAACATTGTTAAGAGCTTTGACCAATGAAGATCATTTATCCTCTGTCTGCAGTTTAAATGTGTTTCATCCAAATCAGCTTTGCACACTTGTTGGTTCTAATGCAAGTGGTAGATTGTTTGTTTTTATGTAATAGGCTTCTTTTTGTTTAACTTTTGTAAGATGGAAACATTTGGATTGCTAATAATGCCTACTTTTGTTTATTTATATCAATTTAAATTAATGAGGTAAAGTTTTTCATATCTAATGTGCATTAATTAATTTTTGTAACTTTAGTATTTTACATCATAAGTTTACAGCTATTAACTCTTTTTTACTTCTAGTTAATTTAATGCTTTTCTACAATAATGAAAAAAAATATGTTTAAATTTTTAAAGATAATTTAGAGCTTGGCTGCTTAATGATTTAAGTTACATTTTAAAATATAGAATTCATTAAAATTTGATAGAATTATTGTACTAAAAAATGAATCTATTATTTTGAAATATACCTGTATGGGATTTTTAAGATATTTTGTTTACAAATTTTTTACAATGTTTATATTTAAGTGTCAAAATTAGTGAAGGTAAGATATTTTTATCTTGCTTATAGATGGATACTTCATTTATTGTTTAAAAATGTATTAAAATTTTTAGGTAAACTTTAAAATTCACAATTTGCTGATGAAAATTTAAGATATGACACTAATTTAATGTACCCAAATATTTGTTCTTTTTACATTTAGATTTAAATTGTAAGAAATATGTGTTCAATTGTATCATCAGGGGAGATGATCTGTTGTGTCCGGATATGTATCCAACAAAAACCACTATCTCTTCTCTCCCTCCTCCATCCAAAAAGAATGTGCAGGACCTTTGCAGGACAATTTGAATCATTTGCTTCCAAGTTTTAGCTAAATTTTTATTAACATATATAGATCTGTTTAGAATATTAAAATATTGTTAATGTTTTCATTAAATTGAATGCCATTCAATAAACAGATTTGATTTTTTTAATAATGGGAATCATGGCCTAATACTGTAGTTACTACTTTCGAGGGTTATGAATGAGAAAACATATGTTCCGGAAACTCGAAATTGGAACTAGTTAAATTGACCCACATGGAGTGTCACCAGAGAATGCTGACCATGTCCTTCAAAACTGCATTCTTATAAGAGGCCTTAACAAGACTGGCCACAAAACACCCCTATAGAAAGAAAACTATATAGAGAGCTCCCTAGTTTGGAAACCATGGCACAGTTAATCTCGTATATTGGTCTAGTCATCTGAACGCTCCAACATAATTATGAGAACAAGGAAGAAGAAAAGGGAGATGTTAATTTAAAAATATGATCTTAGTTTTTTTCACATCTGCTTCACACTCTTTAGTTTAACGAGATTTCTAAATTGAACCCACTTATCAAAAAGTGTTGTTTTATTATTACATGCCATGACATAGCATCTCCTGACAAGGTCTGTCAGAAGTTTATTGAGGAACCACTGTATATGGAACAGTTACTATTATAATTTAATTATACCACCTTACATAGTTGAAGATTTTGTTAACATTTTCTAAAAAAAAAAAGATGATGATGGCAGTGTATAAATCCTAAATATAGCATTAATTTTTCCATAAATACAAACAAATGGAGTTGGTAAATTATGACAATATTTCTGGACTGCTCCATAGCCCAACTAAAAGAAATAGCCAAATAAAATTATTGAATAATTGTTCCCCACTGACAACCCCAAATCAATCTAAAAAGGACGTAGTTTGGGACTCGGCTGCTTCACCAATTACATTTAGGGATTGACTTCATGTAGGCCATGTCAGGCTTTTATCTTTTCATATCAATTTTTATGGGTGCACTAGAGCAGCTACTAAGTAGGCCCTACATGTAGATTGCTTGGGTTCTTACTATCATAGTGCAGGTACAAGTGATGTAAATAGACACACATCAGACAAAACTCTGCCTAGAATACACCAAGAAAGTCTTGTGTCAGACTGTTGTTCGGACTTCTCGATGGTCCTGGGTTCGTACCCTTCCCGCTGCCATGTCTCGTCATCCTGTGAGAGGTTTGGACTAGGATTAGGATATTATTTTCAACTTTTAAGGAACATCTGAAACATGTAAAACATTTTACAAACAAAACAAACAGAAAATGAGTACAAATGCTCAACCAGCTGTTCTAAATTGGCTTCATAACTACACTGCAGGTGAATCACAATAGCTTATAGATTCAGAATCTTTAGTAGACTACATCAAGTATTGAAAAGAGAAGATAACGCTAATGTAACTAAATTTAATACACCAAATAAATTCTTGACATGAACTTCTGAAGGCAACGACAAACTGCTAATTTTAAAATAGTAAAAAATTTTATAAAATAAAGATCAACAAACTAGATTCTACATGTATTAACTAACTTTAAACAACTAAAAGAGCTGGAACAACTAGCATAGCGTCTGAAATCCTATTCTTGCCAAAAAGGCAAAATCTATGCCCCCCCCCTTTTTTTTTCCAGCTAAAAACTTGGGCTTTTACTTTTTACTGAATGCATGACACGTAGGATGTAATCATCTTATTTGACGTAACGTCTGTGTATATAAG
>JADKLZ010000167.1:1728654-1740867 GCA_021533235.1 Biomphalaria straminea
CCCTTTACCACATCAGCCTCTGCACCTGAATAGAAATGTTTAAGAAACATTCTAGCCAAAAAACACTAATTTTTTAAATACTAAATCATTCAGTTGGCTATTTTTATTATCACATATAGGCTCATTGTATTCATATTTCTATAAAAAATCTGAGATTTGTTTTAATGTCTGATGTTTTCTTTCAAGGCCCACATGTTGCGTCATTCTGCTGAAAAGCCATTCTCCTGTTCAGAGTGTGGAAAAGACTATAAATCAAGGACTGCACTTCGATGGCATGTCAGGGCCCATACATCTGGCAAACTGTTTATCTGTGATAAGTAAGTTTTAGAGCTAATTAGTTTTGTATGTATTCAATCACACATTTACTGAACTTAACATTTCCAATAAGTCTCACTTTACTGCACAACTAGGGGCTTTTTGTTGTATCAGCAGACATAGTGCATAACTAGGTCTCTTTGTTTTGAGCCATCAGTTTAATGCAGAACAGGAACAGGATTCTTTGTTTTAAGAGAATAACTTTAAGCATAACTAAGGCTTTCTGTTTTAAGCCATTGACAATGCATAATCAAGACTCTTTTAAGTTATCATTGTAATGTATAACTAGAGCTCTGTGTTTTAAGAGAATAACTTTAAGCATAACCAGGGCTTTCTGTTTTAAGCCATTGACTTAATGCATAATCAGGGCTCTTTTAAGTTGTAATGTATAACCAGAGCTCTGTTTTAAGCCATCAACTTGATGCATAGCCAGAACTCTCTGCTGTAAACCATCTACCATAAATCTTGAGGTCTCTGATGCACCTTGAAGAAAAGTCTTGGCCTGATAAATTCTTCCTTTTTTTATTTTTACATTTTATTTCTATTGACTTTTTATGATTTTTTTTTTCATGTTCATTAAAATTCATTTTAACTAGTTCCATTACTAGATAAATAATGTACTCTGTTCTCTGTAGGTGTCCTTATAAAGCAACCCAAAGCAGCCATCTAAAGCGTCACATGGAGACTCATGATATTTTAAAAAGATTTCTATGCAGACACTGTGATTTTTCTGCCAATACACTTGGCTATATGAAAATTCATTATGCTAAAATTCATAAGGTGAGTGAGTCATTGTGAACAAATTTTTTTTTTGTTGCAATCATGGACTGAAGTTAACATATAAAATTTGTGTAAGTTGGATGATCTGGTAAAAAGATAATCAGATTGTTCATTTTTTTTCATTCTCATCACCAGATGCCTCTTAAAACAATCCCTAGAACAATGTCTCTGTTAGTTCCCATTTGTTTCTCTTGCCTTTCACTCCAGAGCTTACTAAGTGATCTCATCAGGAAATTGTGCAAGTTTATTAAAACAAACATTTTATTCTTTTCATGTTTTTACTATTGCTGACCTCCAGTGGCAACTGTTGATAAATGTTGCTGCTTTCTTAATGTTCAATAACCATATGCTCTTTGTCACTACTTCTTAAAGCTAAATAGATGACTCTAAGCCGACTATTGCTCTGTCTCTTTCTTGTCTATCTTGTAAAATACAGACATTACGTCAACAAAGATGTTTAAGTCCTATGTGTGTCCTAGGTCAACCTAGTCATGTATTTTAATCAATGACTTAAATTCAGTCAAGTCATTGCTTTTCCTGGCTGACTCAGGCGACCTATTCTATGCTCTCTATCAGCACCATGGAAAAAGAAGTATTTGTAACTCAGGTGACCTATTCTATGCTCTCTATCAGCACCATGGAAAAAGAAGTATTTGTAAAAAAATATTCTATCTTATATAAAAAGGAATGTGCCTTTACCTTTGTGTCTTTCTGAGTATTTTATTCGGTTTTGATTTTTGTATTTGAAGATTATGGTTTATTGTTTTATGTATAATTGCTACTTTACTTTTAAGTCTTCTATCCTGAAGGGTATCAAAATTTAATGATTTTATCTATCCATCTGTATTTTAATATGATTTTATCTATCTATCTGTATTTTAAGAATTAGTAATTCAGTTAAACTCTATAATATTATATGTAGCATTTTATAAAACCTATGATTCAATTTAACATGTTTTCAGGGGAAAGAATTTGTTCATGAGGAGGTTGTCAATCCAAGTTCTATGTCTCCAGAAAAAAAAGTTTACAAATGTCTAAGTTGTGGCTATCTCTTTGGTAACTTGTCAGACTTGAAACGTCATCTCAAAATTAGACATCACGTCCAGATGCAAGATATTGCTGGCATGGAACAAATGCAGATTTCTGAAGTAGAGGTAACACTATCAAACTAAAAATAGATTCATCTCTAACTCCAATGAAATATTCATAAAATATATTTATAAAGATCAAACATATTGATTTTATTCATATGCAGTGATAGCTTGGTTGGTAATACTTAACATACGGTGCTATTTGTAGTAAATATTGGTAAAAGGGGACTATGATTACTAGCTTTGTTGGAATATCTGTTACCTTAAAATGGCCCATGAATGAAGACAGTGCAAGCATTGGATCTTCTGTCTTTAATTAACTTTTTCAGTTTCAGATGTTCCTTCTTTAATGGAGATTAGTATTGATTAGCCCAACCCTCCAGCAGGGGATAGCTGTGGTCAGGGTTAATAGGTGGGACAATTGCAAACAGCTTTATCAGAAAGTCTAGTGATATGAAGGATAAATAACTGCATCTGGTTACATTTACTGCAACTCCACCTAATAATATTCTAGTTGGCAATATCTTTTTATTGTTCATAACAAGCTACTAAGATCTGATCTATATGTACAATGACAACATCTGAACCTGCCTTGGAGGTTCCACAGATACATCTCATTGCTGTGTGAGAACAAAGCCATTCATTAGCAAATCTTGTGAATTAGCTGCTTTAAAATAGAGTGAACTTAGCATGTCTGCTCAGGTTCCCCTGCAGCATTGTTTTGCTACACCTGAAGGTGCTTACAGTTGTTTGTCTTTTGTCCATCCAACTAACATTTAACAGCGTTCACTTCTTTAAGTGGCAGGTCAAATTTTTCTATCCTGTTAGGAAGCCATCCATGTTCTTTTGCTGATAGTTAGTGGTATGTATCTCTCTATCACATCTTTAAAGGCAGAAATTGTATTTTGTACTAGGTTGTACAGTATGAAGATGGTTCAACAACAGATGTACAGCCAGCCAACATTCTAGCAAAACAATCCCCAAGTGAGGAACAAACACAAGGTAAGTAACTCATGACACATTACAGGGATGAAGCATGATGACCCTAGGAATTTATAAGAATCGAGACAAAGCTGACATTTTAAAGGTGTAAAAAATCACAGGTTAATGTTTTGTTTAGGATTTTGGAATATTTTTACTTAGGATATTATTTGTTGGACAAAAAATTGTTTAGCTTAAAAAAATTTTTATGCAAATGTATCTTTATCATTTAATTTCATTAGACAAGCATCATCCAGGGTTCGTACGCGGTCTGGAAAGTCTGGAAAAAGTCTGGAATTTCAAAAATAAAATTTCAGACCTGGAAAAGTCTGGAAAATCGCTACTTTTCTAGGCGATTTTTTTAAATGTCTGGAAAAAGTCTGGAAATTGAAAAAAATAAAAAAATCCGATGTGGACCGGTAAAACACTAGATGGATAGATCTAGTAACTAGTTGGACACAGAGGCATCTATTATTATATCTAAATATGTCATGGTTGAAAGCTTGCGCGATCACGGCTTTGTCGGCTAAATGCGAGCTAATTTCATTTTTTAAAAATAAAACAACGGGTCATTTCAGTCGATTGCAGAACACACCCATGGCTATGGTCAATTAAACTTTCTATACATAGGCTAGATTGCCGCTAGATATAGAGTCTAGATCTAATCCAGAACCAGTCAGCGGCTAAGGAAGCTTTAATTAATTTTAATACACACTTTCTCTAGATTTTCATATAGTTCTAGATCTAGTATTCTATACAACAAAAGAAACATGAATCTGTGCCACGACATTCACTAGCTAGAGCATAGGCTAGATTCTATGTCTAAGTTATTTAGAATCGATGTAGCTATTATAACGCTAGGTCTAGCATCTAGATTCAAGGTCAAATAAACGTTTTCAAAGTTGAAACAATATCTGATAAAAAAAAACATTTAGGGCAATGTGCAGCTTGGATTATGGATCCAGAAAATCTATTTTGACTAGTTTTAGATCTAGATTTACAATTCAGTGTATGGAAATTAGTTATTAGTCTATTAGCCTAGACTACTTTCTAGATCTAAGCCAAAACTAATCTAATGATGCTAATGTAATGTTTTTTTTTATCGAATTAGGATTGTTTATATTTAGATTCAAGTTCTAGACACAAATCTTAATATGGACACTTGAAATTGTTAGCGCCAGTCAGGATAGAACCCCCCCCCGGTAAAAAAAAAAGATCTCGAGTCAAGAATCCCCACCCCACGTGTGAAAAAAAAAAAAAGATCGCGAGTCGGGAAGTTATAATTGGGAACTAGATCTAGACATAAGTAATTGTAAACCACTATTACAAATTAAATTTCAATTTCAATATATACAGTAACTCACTAGATTTTAGACTATATCTTTATCTCCAAAAGAATTATACTAGAGGACTATTGTCTTTAGTCTAACTTTAGAGGTAACCTACCTAGGCTTGATAAACCTGAAGTCTGACTAAGTCTTTGCATTTCAACTAGTATCAAATGTTTAAGCCACTGTAAATCTATATAATAATTCTTTGGGATTTAAAAATAGATTTTACATCAAAGTTAGATCTATTAGGCTATATACCAACTACTAGATCTATATATTACTGAGTTGCCCAAGTCTAGGTTGCTGCAAGATTAGTGACTTTTTTAAAAACATATTTTGGATGTCCCTTCAAAATTGAAGATTATTATTACATCCTAGTTGACGCAGGGTTAGTTATAAGAAGGGTTTGAACCCAAGACCATGAATATGACAGTCCAGAGCGCATACAACAAGCTCAGGTAGCCATAAATTTTACTTTTAGTGAGTCTGGAAAACATAGATAAATGTCTGGAAAAAGTCTGGAAAATGTCTGGAATTCATTTTCACAAAAGTTGTATGAACCATGATTTATTCATCATCATGGTCTATCATGCTCTTACATAGCAATACTTTTTATTTAATTATAGTAGGACTAATAAAGTCTATTACAATGTCACTATTATTTTCTTCCTGATCTGTCTTTAACTTTGTTTATGACTTCATATTAGTCAAGGGAGCTAATTTTGTGTTCACTTGTAACAAACCACTTCATCACTTGCTTCCCATGAAATTCATTCTATAGAAGGTTAACATTTTGACATTTAAAAAAAAAGTCACTGTCATTTTAACACAATTTGTTTTTTAAAGTAATGAATGCTTCTCAAAATGTTATCTATTGGCAAATTGGTAATTTCTTTGGTTACTTGTCAGACTTGAAACTTAGTAGTATGTTGGGTTTTTTTTTGGCTGTTATAAAGTTTGTGTAAAATGAGACAGAGAGAAAGCGTGGTCGAGAGGCTAAGTACGGCTTGAGCTTGGCTTGCTTGGCTACCTAGAAGGAGGCTCGAGGTTCGACACCCGACTCGGGCAGAGTTGTGTTTACTGAGCGCCCAAAGGCAGCACGTGAAACCAACTCCTAGATACCCCCTCCCCCCACTGGTCCACAAATGAGATTGGACCAAAACACTCTGAGCATGCTATAAGTATGAAAGTAGCGCTATATAAAAGCTATAATAATAATAATCACAGTAAATACATGTTTTGAGCCTGCTCCCTTATAATGTTTGGTATGACTTGCTTCATTAGGTGAGCTACAACTCCAGATTCCTAACGAGGATGGCAGCATGTCAGTGTCAGCGTCTTATATTTTACAACAGCTCATTGGAATGTCACAGGTAAGATAAGTCTTTAGAAACATAACATCCTGCAATCAAAGTTTGGAAGTAGACTCTTTAGAAAATCAACACAAATAGAATACAATCAGTAATGAGAACATTTGAACACTTCAGTAATGATTATCTATTGAATTTTTTTTGTTTTGGTTTGTGAATGCCATTAAAAAGACATGATAGTTTGTTCTTCACTTCAGAATGGAGAAACCAAGCTGAGAGTTGTCAATGAGAATGGACATCCTTTAGATATAAGTGTTCAGCAAGACGGCCAGTTCTTGTTTACCAGCGGATCTAATGAATCACAGCCTGGCAACCAGTTTGTTATTTACTACAATAATGAAGAGATGGTTAGTTAACTTCTTTTATTTCTTGTTTCAGATGGTTCAAGTATATAGTTCCTATGTTTTTCCTCCAGGCAATTCATTGAGAGGTTTAAATATTTGTATTTATCACTCAACCCTTAGGTGGGTCAAGTCATTATTTCCTATCTGTATAAGTCAAACCTTGTGTACCTGTAGCTTAAATATTTATTCCTTTTGTGAAGACTGGGATTTTGAACTTTAAGATTTTTAATGTGTTCCTGACATACACTGGGGAAGTAAAGGCTGGTCACATGACTCCCTTATGTACTGTCAGCCATAGAAAGAAATGAGCTTTAGATCATCTTCCCCCACAGATCCTAAAAGGTGTACCTTTATTTTACTTTTTTTTTTACCTATCATTCAATCCTTTGAAAATGTAACTTTTTATTATTTGATAGGTTACTTATAAGACAACCCTCAGGTCTCCTCTCTTTGTTGTGTCCAGATATTTTTTTATGCGGGGTTTAATTCTTGAATGTCTGTGGGATTCATTAGTAAAAAACATCTTCTTCAAATTATTTTTCCACATACCACGGTACTAAGCTTATCAGTTGGTAGTTTGTTTGTTTTTTGGCATGCTTAAAAAAAAAATTTTCTAAAGGCTATGAAAGTAGTTGATTCTTAGTATTATCAGGTGAGATTAGGAAAGGTAGAACATCAAAGACATAGCATGTTCTGTTTCCTTTGATGTGATCTGCTCTCTATTTCCCTCAATACTTAAATATTGCCTTAGATTGTATTTCTTTATAATTGTTGTACATCTCTAAATAATTATTTAGAAGGTATTAGAATTTCTTTTATTATTGAAGGACGTATTAGAATAAAAATATAAAAAGTATAGGGCAGATGATGTAAAGATGTGGCCAGCACAATAAACATCCACCTTTACTTTTCCCCTACTAATGTTAGGTAGCCATTAGAGCTGAGTGGACTCAGAGGCCCCCTAAAGATCCAGAAATAAAAAAATCCCCCTCTTCAACCAGGATTTAAACCCAGACTTCCAGTTTGAAGCACTTAACCACTCAGCAACTGTGCCTCCAGAATAAAAATATAAGCTTAATGTTTATTTAATTGAGTATTTAAGTTAATTAGAAGATAAACTGGTTTAATATTTTAAAAATTCTGTCTGTCTGTGACATTTTACTTTTGAGAGAAATGATACTGTGAAATAGGAAGAATTTGATATTAGGAACATATGTTTTTTTTCTTTCTTTGTTACCAGTCTCCAAGTGTGTGTGATAGTTCAACCAACGCAAGCATTCCTTTGATGACTTCAAGAAGTCAAGTAGAATCTCAGATGGCCTTAGTTAAAGGTGCAAAGCAGGGCAGTCAGTTTATTAGCTCAGTAGGAGCTGATGTCCAGATGCTGATCCCAGATGGGGAATTACTTCACGTTGACGTGGAGACCCAGGTGATTTCTCAAGAAAGTGACTCTGACCAACTCATCACCAGCAGCAGTGAAGGCCAGCTTACAGAAACAGAAAACGGTCAGTACGTCCATGCTGAACAGGTCAGCTACAGCAGTGACTTCATTTCTGACCACAAAGATAGTGGACATGCTTTAGTAGGTGATAGTTCTCTTGTAGGTGTGCAAGAACTCTCAGCATTAGAAATTGTGGAGGCTTCTATTCAATGAGAATCTAGGTGTGTGTTGCAGCTTCTAAGTATTTCAGATCATGAGTACACGGGTTGTATATTATTATGAGACAATTTTATTTATGCTCTTTGTTGACAGACAGATTGATATTTCTTTTTAGTTCAAGGAATAATTTCTTTGAACTCAATAATGAAATAACTGATAATTATATATAAAATATATTGTTATTTATTTTTGTTATAACATTAAATGTTGACTTGAATCAATCAAAATGTGTTCGGATTTGTCTTACTTTAATTCATATAGCAACTAATCTTATTACACTACACATTGACATAATATTATCAGCCTAATTCAGAAACATCATATTTTGACAAGTGACTTGCGCTGGAATTTGGATTATAGTGAGGAGGATTCGCGCAACACGTCGACCTCACTCTCTCGCCCTATAGCCCATCCTTCGAAACATCATATAATAATACATTAAGATACATGTAATTATCTTCTGTAATATTTCAAAGATTTAAAATTGAATGTATAAAATATTTTAAAACTTCAACTGCTACAAAGTATTGTTAGTTTTAAGGAACATAAATGGTTTTACTCAAATAGTTCACTTCTTGAGTGTTGTGGAAGACATAACTAGGAGAATATCTTTGCAATGATCACATGAAAGAACAAAATATAATGAAAAAAGAATTTTTTTTTTTTTTTGGGGGGGGGGGGGGTTATATGTGATAACTTTTGTATAGCTGCTTATAAGCTGCTGATTAAGATACATCTAAATCAGTGTTTCCCAAACTGTTCCTCTGAACCCTTCTGTCCCGTGCGGACTAGTAGGTGTTCCACAAACTACCTGAATAATTAAATAATAGGCCACCACATGAATTAAATCTTTCTAAAAATAAGCAGTGTTCCACTGAATACGGTACTTAGAATGTGCAAAGTGTTATGTTATGGAAAAAGTTTTGGGAAACATTGTTCTGAAGTCATGACAGTAAATTGTAGTATTAACTTAACCTGTAAGCTAGACTCAGTCCACTACTAAAAACTGTGTGCAAAATGAGCATTGGGCCTTAAAATCATTGAGCTGGCATCAGTAGCTACAAGATGGAGTCAACTATTTGCTTAAGGATACAAAGTATGTTCCCCTAGAAACTGTTCAACACAACCTGCTAGTCTTAAAAGTTGTCTTTCAATGAAGAAAAAATGAAGTTATAGAACAGCATACAGGTTTTTCTTTGACACATATAAGACTGAAATAAATGCCAATGATTATCTTGTTAACATCTTGATATGGCCCATATCTGACCTGCGACATGGGGCCATCAAAACTTATGCTTAAGAAGCTGTTTCCATTGGATTCTACATGAAGTTTGGGTTAGGGTAAGTGTTTATTTATTTATCAAAAATAAAATAAAATTTTTATTAAACTTGCATTTTAATTGTAAAAATGAAAAGGTACTTCATCTATATGTAAAAATAGTAAGAATATTTTTTGGCTATAATTTTCAAATACGAAACTTTCCCAAACTGTATCGCATATTTGCATTTCTTCAGAAGTTTGGAAATGCTCTCAGGATGACATTGTTCCAACTACAGTATAGCTAATACTCAAGCTTTCATCTTATTATTCAAAACCCTAACCTTGTTCTTTGAAATGAACCATAGTTGATCTACAACTGAATGAGGCCAACAACAATAACAAGTAGTAGATTCTAAACTTTCATTGTTTTAAAGAGTTTACTGTATTCGAGTAATGTACTCCAACTACATTGGTTATTATTTTAGTGTACAACAACAAATAAAAAAGAAATCAAAGACTTATTTGTTATTATTTATTAATCAAGAATTACATAGTAAATCTTGCAGTTTTTATTCTCAATCTTCCGATCACAGACACAAACATTCAATCCCTTAAAACATTCTCTTTCTCACTTAGATTTATGTATATATAAATGTGTATAAACCAATCAACATTATTTTCTGATAATCATTGTAAACAGATAGTTAAGATGTTACAACAGCTAGTGTACAACTATCAAATTTGCTAAATGAAATGCTAAACAATAAATAGTCTTTATTAACATACAGACTAGTGAATATATATATATATATATATATAAAATTATATATATATATATATATACACTCATAGATTACTTCTTAATAATCATTATAAAGTAGTTGGTTGTTTTCTTTTAAATACCAAAATGTAATCAATTTTTCATAAAAATTATCAACAAAACAACAAGTACATTGATAATAAATTAGTTCATTACAGTCTTAAAAGTAAATGACATATATATATATATATATATGTAAGGGGAAAATGTAAAGAAGTTTCTAAAAATCAAAAAGTAAAATAAATGACCATTGTCCATTAAGTTTCAATTAAAGTAAAGATAATGTTAGGGAGAAAAAAGAATTAGCTATTTCTATACAAATGAAATGGAAAATAACAATTAGCTAATTCCTATTTTAAACAAATGAAATTAAAAGGTTACATTATCCAATTCAGCTGCTAGCCTGAATACCATAAAAGTATAAAATGTCAACTACTAAAAAGTATTTTCATCTTCCAGAATATTGTGGGACTGGATATATTTTTCTAAAAAGTTGGTAGAGACAATGTGCTGCTAATTCTAACAAGTGAATCAAGAATCTTTTCTCTGTCGCTTTTCTCTTCTACTTCTCAATTCTTCTTTTTTACTTGAATCTTTTCGTTTGCTGTCACCATCTGGAAATATTATTTCTCGAACAAATCGTATTTTTGAGAAGAACAAGTGCCACATAACTAGCCAGGCTGAAGAGAAAGAGAAAAAAAGCTTTTCAACACATAGCAGGAAAAACTACCCGGTATATGAAATTGTTAATTTTAATTTTGTTGTTATGCTTTTCAATAGCTTCTTTAGAAATATGACATTACACTGAAACAAAACATGTAGTACAACAAGCATATCAACAAAGTTGAACGTCTACAGCGCTTTAATTCTTCTGCCACTGTTATATTCCTGAGAGTCATATAGACTTAATTTTCTTCAATTTCAACTCTTTTAGTCTGTATAACTATTTGGGCACCACACAATCAGTTGACCTTCTTATTCTTCTGTCTTTTGCCTTGGATAGTCTCTTTCAATGACAGGCCTGTCTGTTCTTTTATGTTGTCTTCTCATCACTTTCTTTGTTCGTTTCTTCTTTCTTTTGCCTGGCACTGTTCCTGAAGGAAGGTCTTTGTGAGTCCTAAGGACCTCATGATATGGCCATAAAGTTTCAGTATGCATTTTTGACAGTCATTAGTAGGTCACCATGATGTAGTGTGCCGAATAGGAAAGGCAGGGAGCATTTTCCAAAGGCTGCAGCCTATTTGGACAAGCCAAGCCATTGGACTCGAGACAAAAATACACCTTCTCAACACAATTGTCATTCCAACTGCAATATATGCATGTGAGACATGGAAGTCATCTGTCAAAATTGAGAAGAGACTAAATGTGGCTCAACAAAAATGGCTGAGACGGATTCTGAGAGTCAGTTACACAGATCGGGTCTCAAACAAGGAAATCCTATGCCGAACTGGGAGTCGAACACTCAGTGAGGTTGTGACAGAACGTCGCATGAGGTTTGGGGGACATGTTCTACGACAAAATGAACTACGCATACCAAGAATTGCGATGACATGGAGGCCAATACGAGGAAAACGCAAACAGGGACGTCCTCGTATAACTTGGCGTCATACCTTCATGGAGGACCTCAAAACAGTGGACACCAGATGGGAGGAGGCTTCAGACATTGCCAATGACAGATCATTATGGAGACAGCTTGCCGCCCAATGCGCCGAACGGCGCGGGAGGACCTAAGTCTAAGTAAGTAAGTAAGTAGGTCACCTGGGGCCCATTAGTCATTGTGACACTGTTTTTACAAAGCTTATATCCACAAACTCTTTACGGTAAAAAATGTAGCACATTATTTCTCCCACACCCAATTTTAGATCAAGCTGACATTTTGCACAATTATATCTTTTACCTGACAATACAAGAATCAATTTGAATAATGAACCTATTAGTTACTTAATTTTAGTAATTTAACTGTTGGTAATTAACTATTGGGAATTGTAATTTTGTTTGGTATCTTGAGCAAGGGAAAGAAATTGTACTTGACTGATGTGGTGGTATAAATGGAATAAGCCCCCTTTTAGGCGGCCACTTTAAAGTTTGAAGCTAACAATAGATAACTATAAATTAAACTTATTTTTATTATAAGCGATTCAATTCTTCATTTGTGATGCAGGTTGTTGGTGATACCTAGGTCCTTCTATAGCATCTCAATCCCATGACTAGGATTATCCTCTCTAGTTCTGCAGTTACTGTACAAGATTTGCAAGCATAC
>JADKLZ010000167.1:1740877-1772050 GCA_021533235.1 Biomphalaria straminea
TTATCCTCTCTAGTTCTGCAGTTACTGTACAAGATTTGCAAGCATACAAGAATGTGGCCATCGCCAACGAGCATGTCAATCTGATTTTAGTAGGTTTTTTTTTTTGTAAAATGTTTTTTTTATTAAAGTGTTTCATATGTTCCTTCAGAAGATAGCTTACTTTGTAGTCTAAACCTCCTGCAGGATGACAGGAGATGGGAGCGGGCAGGATGTGAACCTGGGACAATCAATAAATCCAAAGGACAGTCCAGCGCTCAAACTGCACGACCAGGCAGCCATCTAGTGTCGAGGGCTCAAGACAACAAAGCAGCAAATAGGCCAAACTATCCTCTTGCTAAAATTAATGAAATCTTCCCTACAATCTTTGTGAAAAACAAGGGATCCAAATATATTTAAAATATAAATAGATTTAGACAAGATTAAACTAATCATATTACTAATTTTAATGTAGAATTGTAGATTGTTAAGAAAAAAAAGTGCAACTTTTTTTTTATTTTACTACATCTAGATCTAGTTTATTATTAGATTAAGTATATTAATTTAAGTATAGATCTAAATGATAGATATATTATTTAGAATTATTACCAATGACAATTAGAATCAGAGTAAAAGCAATGGAAAACACAACTGTAAGAGACTCTTTAATAAAACTTTCCAGAGTCATTTTTTCCTACTAGGACGCCTCTAGGCTAAGCCTAAGCCTATGAGTAGTATCATATAGTATGAGTATGTATGAGTCTTGAGACACTCTAAGTCAGGCTAAGTAAAGTTAATAAAAGTAAAACTTAAAAGTAGACTTTGTAGAATGTAGAGAGAATTATTAATTGTAGATCTACATAGGCAAGCATTATTATAAGATTGGATATTGATCTAGGTGCATTTATTGGCGTCTAAAATGACTAGAACTCCTTCAAATTTCTATATAGACATAGACGTCTAGATCTAGATCTAAATCTGGATCTGGTATTAGATCTAGTCTACTTTAACTTTAGGTTGATGTTTCTAAAAGAATCAGATGTTTTTGGATTTTCGTTTATGTTTACGTCAAATATTGCCAATAAGGATTCCCCTTTAATAAATATCAAAACTAGAAACAACGATCTTGCTTTCTTTCTAGATCTTAATATTACCTCTTTTGTACTTTAGATATTTACCTTTTAAAATAATTGTGCTGGTAATATTGATTCTTCTGTGCTTATATTTGAAAGTTAAATTGTATTAAATAGCAGCTTTATTGAACAAAATTAAACAAAGGTTTCTTGAAAGGTTAAATTATCTGGCTATATTGTGGTTTGTTGAATGTCAATATGGCGGCCCACATGACTTTTTGCAGATATGGATACATATACAAATCATCTTCAGTTTTTAATTTTAGACATAATTTTACACAGAACACACGAAAAAATATTTGTGTATGTTTTTCAAAATTATCGTTAAGTTACTGCAAATCTCGTTGTCCTAAAAACTAGAAAATTAAAGTTGTAATGACTGTCCTCGTCTTGTAACTGACTGACACTACTGACAAATTTACTGACAGTGACACAGTAGACTCACTGTCACTCAGTAGTAGTCAGTACTCAACTGACACTGACACTAAGTGACACTTTAAGTTAAGTGACTGTAGTCTGTAGTGTTAATAACACTGGTGACTGAGTCAGTGAGTGTTAACATTTTAGTGTCCTCGTTCCTACCTAAACTAGGCCAAACCTAGTAGTCTAGTCATTAGTTTTAGTGTAGACTTCACTTAGGCTAGTCACTAGTCAGTTAATCATAAATGAGTTATCAGTAGTGAGTAGTCACTTTGCTAGTAGAGTAGAGTAGTGGCTACTACAAAAAGTACTAGTAGTAGTAGTAGTAGTAGTAGACTATACTTCTAGTCAGTGTACAACTAGGAAAGTTACAACTAAGTAAAAGACAAAAGTTGAGACCAAGGGACTAAATCTAAGTCACTTAGAAGATAGAGTAGAGTCAAGAATTAGATTAATTAGATCTAAATCAAATGTCAAGATAATAGATTCTTATTTCTATTAATTTTAAATTCTATATACTTGAATGACTTGAACTCAAGATGTGTAGTTAAGTACTTGTTCAATTGTTATAGACTCAAGACTGTACTACTAGTATACTCTATAATAAGTCTAGTCAGTCTAGTACTAGTATACTCGTGGACTGGACTCATGGCTATGACATATAAGTTACATTACATCATCATCTGTCCTTGCCCCTCCCCCAACTCTTTCTGGTTGGCCACAGTTCATAGCAGAATAAAGACTTTTTGTCCTGCAGATTTTCTTTGGATGACCCTTTCTAAGTTTCTTTGTGACCCCACCTCCACTGTACCTTGGAAGTTGACTTTTAAAAGTGTTATATATTGTATAAGATCAAACCAGCTTAACTTTTGTCTTTTAAGAGTATTGAGGAGTTCCTCCTTTTTTAAAAGCCAGTGCAGTCTCTGTTAATATATTGCCTGCTGTTCTGCCAATTATACTTTAAACATCACAGTCTGTGCTCTGGACTGTCATCTTAATGGTTCCGGATTCAAACCCCCGCTTACCTGCAAAACATGTTTTAAAAAAAACAAAAATATCAAGTGACTTAAAAAAATAAAAGTGTACAATGAAATTTGTAGGTTTCAGTAAAATCACACAACTATTTTGGTACCTTGATAACAAACTTTACTTAACATGACATTACATTAATTAAATAGTACCTCTATTTCTTTGCTATATAATATATATTGATCTTTATTTGCCTTCACAACTATAACATAGAACTGGTGCAACTGGTCTTGAGAAGCAGAATTTTCTAACTTTTGTTTGATACCGGTACAAACTAGTGAAACATTTGTTGGATTTAGTCCCCTTAAATAATTGCTAATGCTATTAATTTCTCGTTTCCACATTCTCCGATCAAGTTGATACTTTAAACAAGTATTTATTGTACAAAAAAAAAAAAAAAAAAAATAAATAAATAAAAAAATACCAATTAGTTATTATTAATTATTCATGATTAATTATTTAGTTTTATACTGAATAAGGGAAATAACTTACAATAGTTTTAAGGGCATAATTCTTCCCCTTTAAGTTTTTTTTTTTTTAAAGGATTTTGTATATTTTGCTTTCGAGTGTTTGAACTGTGTATTAATGCCATTATTTTCTTCATGTCTGAAGCATCCAGTGAGTTATGGAAAAATTTGTAGAGAGTCCTTTCACACTGTGAAGAATGTTACAAGACGGAGATCTGTATTATCAAGTAATGTGTTATATTGTCCTCATAATAGTGCACCACTTGTTACAAGTCTCATACGGTTTAATAGCTCCACTGCAAATAATCAAGTAAGTGATACCAAATAAGTAAGAGGATATATATTAAAGTTGTGTTCAATACTTCAGTTTTCATTATGTGATTACAAAACCCCTTTCTCTCTAGAATACTATTTAAAATTGTCTATTTATTAGTTAACCTTTGTTAAGTCATTATCAGTGATTCATTTCATATGTAATGGGACTAAATGAATACTATCTTTATTTTTTATATCTACGAGTTATTGGGTTGATAATGAGTCTTAACATTTCCAAAATAGTCACCACAGTTAGATAGTCCAACCTTGATTCACGATGGGGGTAATCAGCTAGGCATACGATTTCTTGACCTGAATATCTTAATTAAATTCCAACTCAAAAATGTTTTTCTGCTCTTACTATTGCTAAAATTCATCCTAAATTTTATTCTGTCTATTCCAAAAAAAAAAAATGAATGGTCTGTTAGCTGTTTCATGACCTTCACCTTTTTAAAATAATTAATTTCAGTATGTGTGTGTCGTGTTATATCGAAAATAAATTCGTTGATGGTAGATATTTACATTTTTCTTTTTTCTTTTGTCTTTCCACATTAAAAAAAAAATAGGTGATCGATACTTCAAACTTCATTAATCCACCATCAGATTATATCCCACCAGTACCAATTCCTGAGACTACAGAATTAATACAGACATTGAATGCTCTTGGAGAACCATCACTCCAGTCATTAGGTCTAGGGGGTCACTGGCCCTCAGGACTGGTTCAACAGGGGCTAGAACTATTACACGCTGGCTTAGGTCTTCCTTGGTGGGGATCCATTGTTGTTGGTACGTTTTTAATTTCAAGATGTGAAATTCATCAATATATAGATTAAACTTTTTTTGTGTTGGAAAAAAATTAATAAATTTCTTTATATATTTACTTATATGGTCTATGGGAGTAAATAAATCTAATTTGTAACCATCAAACTTTTTTTTTTCAGGAACTATTATTGTTCGAACATGTATGTTTCCTATTGTGATCAAAGCTCAGAAAATGTCTATAAATATGATGAATCATATGCCTACAGTACAGAGGCTACAGTTAAAATTTTCTCAAGCAAGACAAAGAGGAAATATGCTTGAAGGTATTAGAAAACAATATGTCATACTTTAACTTGCTATCTTGGCTTAAATTAAATAGATTTCAATTCTACCAGACCACTGTGGTGATTTTTCTGTAATTTCCAGAATGACCACCATGTCTCTGTGCCGCACCTATGTTTTGGCACTTGTCGAGTACATGAAAAAAAAAGTCAGAATCTAAAAATAACCAATCAATTATAATTAATCCTTGCACTGTGAAAACTGGTTTTAAAAAATGCAGCGGACGAGAGAACATTGCTGGCAGAAGAAAAGAGAAAGAAATCAAGGCAACTGACACAACTGGACTAACTTGCCTAGTGCTTAACCGAACATTCCAGGCTCACTTAGGTCTCACCAGCCCTATCAGGAGGCACAAAACCACAATGCAAAGCCCTCAGCTCTGGATGACAAAAGTGGTCATCATCTAACCACAATGGACGAACTTAAATGTGACATTAATGATAAGAACAGACTATCAAGTTTCACTGCTTGAAAAATAAGAAATAAATTAATTATAAACCAACATTTAAATTTCTGCAACCTCAAGATTTGTGATTTAGTTATTGCAGTGCAGGAAGTTATTTAATGTCATTGTTTGTCTGAGCAGCTATGAAGTATGGTGGAGAACTTGCAGACTACATGAAGAGAAACAATGTCAAACCCTTTGGTCAGTTAATGATGCCAATGCTGCAGGTAAATACATTAGATTTTGTCCTATGCTTATCTACTGCTGAGACTCACAAATAATAGGAAAATCTGTAGCCAAAAAAAAAAAATTTAATAATTTATATCAAGAGTTGACACAAATTGACCATCATGTAACTTAAGTGTCTTGAACAAATTATTTTCCTTGCACTGAAACATGTTTCTTACTTCCACATACATTTGTAGACCACCTTATTCTTGAAATGGCTATTTATCTGCACTACTTGCTTTTGTGGGAGGTGCAGTGGCTGAGCAGTAAAATGCTTGGCTTCAGAACCAAGGGTCTCAGGTTTGAATCCTTGTGAAGGCTGGGTTTTTTAATTTCAGGATCTTCTGGGTGTCTTCTGATGCCACCCAGCTCTAATGGGTACTTGACATTAGTTTAGGAAAAGTAAAGTCGATTGGTCGTTGTGCTGGCCACATGACTACCTCATTAACCGAAGGCCACAGAAAGAGATGAATACTTAGCCATTTTTTAATAACATTATCAGGAATATTTTTTTCCAAAAGTGAACACTTTTCATTTTTTACTTTAATATTCGGCAGTTATATTTTTTGATAAGCCTGATGTACTCATTTTCCATTCTTTTAATTTTAATTTGCTGAAAGTGTTCTCTAAGCTCAACATAATCAACCTGATAGTCTATTTCATGTTTCAGTTACCTGTATTCCTCTCTGTATTTGTTGGCTTACGAGCTATGGCCAATTTACCTGTTGAGAGTATGAAGACTGGGGGGTGTTTGTGGTTTCCTGATTTGACTGTCCCTGAACCAATCTATGGTCTGCCCTTGTTGACAGCCATAACTTTCTGGCTTACGGTTGAGGTAAGGCTATTTATATAATACAATCTGAAATTGAATCAACAATAATGCTTTCCCTTATTTATTGTTCCTGACATATTTTTAGTCACTATTTTCATATAAGAAATAAATTATGGAGAAGTGGTGGGAGGTTTGTAAATAAAAAAAATTTTTAGAGGGTGATAAATGTTTTTAGGCATGATACATTGATTAACTAATGTTTAAGTTTTGAGTGGGGAGAATCTTTAATTATTATCATGTTATTTCTTAACAACTTGGAGGCTACAAATAAAGTTTATTCTTTGATTTTTTTTTTTGAATTATTATATTTGTGAATGCACTTGTCAAAATTTAACAAATCAGAGTTAAATATTAATTGATGCAACTTAGATGCATGCCATTTATAGGTATCTTATAGTAATTAACAAAGAAGAGGAGCAGCTACTTAATGGATAGAATTATAGGACCTTTAACTTGGGCGGGGGGATATGTGCATAGAATGGAAAAAAATAAGCCCATTTGCATGTTTGAGTGTTTAAGTTATCTGTTTAATACTAGACTTAATATAACAAAATAAAATGATAACCTGTTGCTAGGTCATTATCTATTTTAGATATAGCTCATTGTCTGTGCTTTACAAATATATATAGTATGCCAGTATATTTTCATTGATATCCCACAATTCCTTCATTTTTGCTATCAAGAAATTTCCTTTCAAACCATTACCTTTACAATATCATATCTTTCTGTGATAATGCTCTGTAATAACTCTCTCAATAGTTGGTTTTGTAGGTCTCTGTTATTGTTATCCTCTGTTATGGCTCTATCGCCGTAACTAAGTAAAACTTATCCCTTTATTATTCCCGAAATAAATCTACGTTTTAATCATGTCATAACACCTCCTTGTGTTTCAGGCTGGTGTGGATGGCATGTCTGCTCAAACCCAGGCTCATGTCATGAAGTGGTTTTTGAGAGCCATGCCGGTTGTTATGCTACCCATTATTATGAACTTCCCCACAGTAAGTCACTTGTTAATATGCTGCTTGTGTAATGGTCTGTTTAATTACATTCCAGGGGTGCCACTTTTCCGGGATAACCCGGAAATCCGGGTTTTGAGGGGTCCGATTTTCCCCCCCTCCGGGTTTGCCTTCTACAATTTTGTTAAAATCCGGGTTTTTGGTTGATTTAGAATTTTTCGAAGTTTCTTATACCGGTATCATTTTCCCAGTTAATTTTAGTTTGCTAGTTCCGATCGCGCGAGCCGCCATTTTAAAATAAAATCGACTAGTTTCATATCTCGCGATTCGCGAGACTTTCACTTTACATGCGCACTAAGCCGTGTCTAAGCTTTATTTACAGTATTTTCTTTTTAAAGTGTAAACATTCAATAGACCTACGGATTGCACCTCGATTCGGTTCGATTAGATAAAGGCATAAAGGCGATGTCGAGATAAGTTCTACTCGCGTACCTAGATCTAGAATCTTAGATATTAGAAATAGAAATAGAAAGAAAAAGAATTCACGAGTGTGAAATTAGATTTTTTTTTTCTTTCCCCCGCTCTGTGTTTTATATTTGTATAGATTCAATGAGACAGAGTCTAGTATATATAATATAGAGTCTGTGTCTAGAGCTATATTGGTCTAGGGGTAGCCTAGGATTTAGATTTAGGATGGAATAATAACCATATTCACATCGTTTTTAGATCAGAACTAGAATCAATGATTGAAGAATTAATAAAATTAACAAGTTGGGGTTCGCCGCATGGATGCAAGATCGCCGGCTATAGCCGGCATGCCGGCAAAATCAAAGTAGAAAAAAAAGCTTGCCGGCAAAAGCCAGTCCGACCGATTGCCGGCTCGGTATCGGACTTTTTTTTTTTCACTTGTGATAACGTTTTGGTCTTTCAAACTTACAAATGAATAAGTCGAATTCAAAGAAAGACTGGAAGTTACATTTCTTAAGTTACGGCGCATGCGCTTGTTTCCGTACTTTCACTTTGTATTAAAAACGTAAACAAAAGTTAGAAACAAATCCGTAAGGCGCCGGCATGCGACGCGTAGGTTAGTAAGTAGATCTAATTCTAGTAAGTTTGATCTGCCGGCATAACATCTTCTAAAAAAAAATGAAACCAGACCGAATGTGTTGGCTACACCTCTCCGGGCCCTCCCTCACCTAAAATCTTCTTGTAACAGTAAGAGTGATTTTGCGTGGAAAGTCCGTAAATCGTCTATGCTAGTTGACAATAAATAGATCTAGTAGCATACCGGTAGGCCTATATAAATCTAGAGTTAGATCTTATTTAGATCTAGCGAATATAATTTCTTTAACCTGAGAACTCCGTGAATTTTAGTCAATTTAATGATCTCGATACATCTAACGTCTAGATTACTCTAGAAATACGATAGATTCTACAATATTCTACATTTATCTTATTTATGCTAAATCACTAGAATGACTATAGAATCTAGTGACGATAATTCGCGCACAGCCGGTAAAAGTCCGCAAATTTAAGAGACTTAGATCTATAATAGTAGATTTTGATTTACGGCAGTCAGTGAAGATAATTCGCGCACACAGCCGCGATAAAGTCCGCGAATTTAGTGACTTAAATCTAGACTCTAGATTTACGCTAAATCACTAACATTTAGTAAGATAATTAGCCTACTAACCCTGTGAAGCCGTGAAAAGTCCGTGAATTTAAGTGATTTAGAATTAGAATCAATGGAGTCTATTATAGATTCTAAATCTAAGAGATTCAGTGAAGATAATTTGCACACAGCCGTGAAAAGTTAGTGAATTTTAGTGACTTAGATCAAGTGTCTAGATCTACTTAATATTGAATGAAAATATTTCGCACACACCTGTGAAAAGTCTATAAAATTAAAGTTATTTTTTCGGTCGTTAAAGCAAGGGTAACTACACAGATCTAGTTAAAAAAGAAATTCTGCTTGAAAAAAAAACGCAAATAGGTCTAATCCCCTCCACACACACACACTCACATAAAAAAGCCATTATTTAGTAAGCAAATGTGAATTAAACATATAAATAGGCCTGCACATTACAGACTCTGTTTATGAGGAGGATTTAAGTTCAGTTAATACAAGAATAAAACATTACCTCAAATGCTCACCATGACTCTTAGTATCTATGACACAAACGAACGGGACACAGACACACATAATATATGCAATATCATATAGTTCATCCTTTAAAAGAAAACCTCTAAAATCTCCTAAATTATGTCATGGAAAAGTGCTACTAATCCTAAATATATATATATATATAACTAATGTTTTATTTATGTCGTGAAGATACAAGAGGCATCATGCTTGCAGGTTTTTTGGGGCTGCCGACCCCCCCTTGCAGGCAAAATTGGGTTCCGTTGCTTGCATCCATGGGTTCGCCTGAAGGCATAGAGGCAAGATCGATTGGTCAATTAATTTTAGTTCTATAGTCTATACAAATGATGTAGAAGCAGTCCAGCACATTCTAGCCATCTAGGTCTACATTTAAATATTAGTAACCAAATCTAAATGTTCATTTTGGAGTAGATCTGGACTAAATATCTAATTATATCTTATTGTTGCAATAGATTTACTGGGCTGCTTTCAAAGGAGTAATAAGGGAACAAATGTTAAGAGAGAAACATTTAAAATGACTGGGAGGGGGGGGAATAAACATTAGTTAATATAAAATTGTACTAAATCCTCTAGCAATCCTTTAGCAATAAATACACACAAACTCTATTATAATGATAGGCTTACTAATTACATATTTAAAATATGGGGGACATATTATGATATAGATCTAGGTAGTAATTTACTACTGTTCTTTTGTGTTTGGTGTTTTTGTGTTTAAATTGTATATACGTCGCGTTTCAGGGTTTGTAAAGTTTGGGGTTTACGATTTCAGGGTTAGTAAAATTTGGAAATTCAGGTTTCAGGGTTTACTTGCTCTCATGGGTGGCACCCCTGTTACATTCAATTAATGTTGTGTGATGTTCTATTTAATTACATTCAATTAATGTTGTGTAATGTTTTGTTTAATTACATTCAATTGATGTTGTGTAATGTTATGTATAATGTTTTGTTCCAGGCCATGTTGGTGTACTGGTTTACTTCTAATTCCTTCTCACTGATGCAAGTTATGTTCTTAAAAATTCCTAAAGTCAGGACCTATTTCAATATCCCAGAGAGAGTTATCCATCCAGAAATAGTGGCAGAAAAGAAAGGATTTATAGAAGGATTCAGGGAATGTAAGTTATTTGATGAATTTGTGTGTGTGTGACTAGCTCACAAGGCCAAACTGTTTTTCAAGTCTGACTTTGTCATGCTTTAAGATAAGTAAATAAATAAATATTGGGATAATGTTCTTAAAACCAGTGGTTCTGGTGCAGTACAATACAAAATTTCCCTCCAACTTAACTGTACCTGATTCATCAACAAGCGCAAGTCATGACAGAACTTAAAATGTATTTGTAATTTCATTCTCATTGGACATTTTGTTATATGCAGAAAATTCTTTAATTTTAAAAATAGTTGTTGTCTATGGGAAAGGCTGTATAAGTATTATGATCCTGCCTATCTGCAAACACTACTATATAGAACACGGCTAACTCAATAACTTGATAACACAGGCCCCCAAAAATGTGATATTTTATTTACTAGTAAATCGACAGCCAATACTGTATAATTGGTAACATGATGCGTTGACCACAAACGCTTCACTGGACATAACAGTACTGCCCTACTAAGCTCTACTGGTCTCTCTTTCTCATCCTAGACTTGTACTGCTTCACTCTGGACTAACAGCACTGATGAGTGCCTGAATCATCGTGACTCTGACACTCTGTCTTTATATAAGGTCTCTTAAGGCCTTTTTGAATAATCACAGAAAACACCAGTCCTAGTCGCATGACCATATGGGTGATTGTTAAATATTAATTTTTCCTTTTTTTTTTTTTAAATATCTTTATGCATCTTCAATAACTTATTTTCATGTGTGTGAAATAATTTAATCTGATTTTTCCTTTTTTTTTTTTTTTTTTTTTTTTTTTTTACATTAGCTTATGGTAACATGAAGGCCACACAGCAAGTCTTAGAAAGACAGAGACTGGATGAACTCAGTTTCCGTAAAGCTGCACAAGGTCCAATTACAAAGACATATCCCTACAACCCAAAGAAAGTGGGAGCAGGCTTAGAGAAAAAATCTTAGTTCTAGGGATTGTTAGTTAATGTACAAATGTATTGAAAGCATTTCTATAAAATATTTGTGACTTCTTTGTAATGTAAATAAAATCAACATTTAATGAAAACATGATTTTATTCATTCTATTATTTTGTAATAGAAGTAATGGTAAGCTTTGATTTTGGGAGGCTAAAAAAAAATAGGAGGTACACTTTTGTTATCAGAAACAAGAGGAAGTGTTTGCTTACAAAGCTAACATCAACTGACTTGGGTAAAAAAGTTTGTAGATGATTTGTCTCCCACACCTAATCTTGCATAATTTCTTTTACATGCCAACAAGAATTAGTTAACTATTGATCATTCATTATTTTGTTTGGCATCTTGAACAAAGGAAAGACATTTTACTTGACTGATTTAAGTGTGTAAGTTGAATTAAAAATTGTAAATTACTATTTGAAATAGTCCCCTTTATTGTTTGTAGAAAGAAAATAGCAGTTCCATGGCACAGTAGTTACTGTATTGGCTTGTGGAGGCCATGAGTTAAAATTCAGGTCTCTAACCTTTTTTTTTTTATTAATAAATTTTATAGGTAATCACCCAGGTACCCCCTTCTATCACAAACCCAGATTTTGAAATGCTATTAAGACATGCTCATTCTCTTCTGTAATTTTCTGTTTAGCTTAGCCTTTATGATACCAAATCATTTTTTTTGTTCAAATCCTATACTTTATAATAAGTGGTCACCATTGAACATTGAGGGACAAATTAATATAGTTGCTAACCAGTTGCAAACTCTTAGGAGACACAAGTCATGGTTGAAAGATAGCCTTTCATTACAGGAATCATTTTGCAATTAGTAGAATTACTTTGTGGTGAAATTAATGCCATGATTTAACAAATTTCTTTGACATATATGAACACTACCTAATAACAAGACTAAATGATGAACTTTTCTTTAAAGATAAAAGTTTATCACCACTTTCCTAGCAACCTTAAAAACATTTACAGTTTTAAAAATAAAAATTTAACTATTCTGTGATTGGTAAAAATGTTTTTATTGTATACATGGAACAACATAAAAATAACATCAGGATAGAGATAAACTGATTAAATTACATCAGATAGCAGGCAGGAATTGGTAGCCTAATGTTCACAATAAACATACAGGAACTTTAATATCTGTAGTAGTCAGGCTTGTAGGGGCCATTTTGTGGCACACCAATGTAATCAGCTTGATCTTTACTAAGTGTTGTCAGTTTGACTCCCAAATGTTCCAAGTGAGCAGCTGCCACCTCTTCATCCAACTGCAAAGCAATATCAGTAGAAAGGTATCAACAAAAGTGGATGAATTCCTTAAGTTTTTGATCTGCTCAATTCTTACTCCCCCCTCCTTCCCCAAAAGCTCCTTATTTTAAGTAGAATAATAAAACCAGCAACTTTTAGTCTAATAATTTACTTCTGAATCGGGATGGTAACTTTTTTGTTGACAAAGTGAATTCGGTACTTTAAAAATGTACCGAATAAAAATGGTTTAAAAAAATAACTTTTACCTTTTTGGGTAACATGTGTACACCTAGTTTATATTCTGATGTCTTGGTCCAGAGTTCAATCTGAGCAAGTACTTGGTTGGTGAAAGAATTGCTCATGACAAAACTTGGATGACCATGTGCGCACCCCAAGTTAACCAGGCGTCCCTCTGCTAGCAGAATCAAATGACGACCATTTTCAAGAGTGTAACGATCAACCTAACAAAGAAAACTTTGAATAGACAAGGGTCCACTAACAATAGTTACTAAGAGGTTTGAAAACTTAACCTGTTCTTAGGGACTTACTTGAGGTTTAATTTGTTCTTTCTTTATATTGTGTGCATTCAGCCAGGCCACATCAATCTCACAATCAAAGTGACCAATGTTACAGATAATTGTATCTTCCAACATTTGTTCAAAATGTTCAGGTCTCAAGATGCCTTTACAGCCTGTACATGTCACAAATATTCTTGCCTCTTTGACACTCTCTTCAATAGTGGACACCTGGCAAGTGGCACAAGAATAATTTTCACTAACTTTCAAGTTAAATTTTATCTTTGATAAGACTAAATTAGAACTATGTCATTAAGACAATATTGCTATCTTCAATAAACTACTTGCCTCATAGCCTTCCATAGCAGCTTGCAAAGCATTGATTGGATCAATTTCTGTAATGATGACCCTTGCCCCAAATGCCCTCAAAGCCTGAGCACAGCCTTTGCCAACATCACCATAACCTGCCACACAGGCAACTTTCCCAGCCAACATAACATCAGTGGCACGCTTGATACCATCCACTAGGGACTCTCTACAACCATACAGATTATCAAACTTGCTCTGAAAATAATCAAGATACTTTAACTGAGATATGCCCTTAATTTGTATGATTAAGGTAAGATTTTTTACCCCTGCCTAGTGGTTTAGCTTTTAAAAACTTTCCTTGCCATGAGCTTAAATTTTGGGCCGACATTTGTTTTGGATCAGAACCTGGTTTTAGGGGAACTAGTCAGCTCACAAGTAAGGACATCCTCGTCATGTGTCAGAACATTCTGAGCATCGTAATGAAACTTCAAGAGGGGAAAACAGTTTAAACAAATGGTAACGTTAAACAACAAGGGTTTGTTTTTTTTTTAGAAAAAGATTATTTTAGTGGTGAAAAATCTTAGTGCCCACACAATGGTTTTATTGATAAGATAAAAGGTAGTTTAAGCAAATGTCTTAGAAATGGAAACGTCTTAACAATATTGTACTAATAAAAAAAAACAATCATTAACTGTACTGAGATTTATGGTATTACCTTTGTCACTGAATCATTGACATTGATAGCTGGAACTTTCAGAAGACCAGCACTGAACATTCTGTATAAATTATGGACACCTGTTGTTGTTTCTTCAGATATTCCTTTGATCCCTAAATAAACAAAACCACAATGTATACTTTAATTGAACATCTTCTGACCATATAATGAAAAGAGAACATTAGCATGTAGAATTCAGTGAAAAAATAATAAACCTGAAGCCATACCTTCCAAAAAGTGAGGATATTTTTCATGGACAAGGTTAGTCAGGTCTCCACCATCATCAAGAATCATATTCAAAGGTTGACCATCAGGAAACACAAGAGTCTAGGAAGAAAATTATGAAGAGATATTTTACTTCATTGTAAATTTTTGTTGCTCAAAAAGTATTTTCAGCAGTCTTCTGGTAAGTTCCAGAGGGAAATTTATAACTTTGTCTTAATTCAATTTAAGACTAAGTGCTGAATTTTATCTATAATAGGCCATTTTTGTAAACAACTTGTTGGCTAGCTTAACTGTTTCAAAGGAGGATATCAAACAAGAAGGTGATTTCTACCTGCTCAATACACCATATGTACTCTTCATCAGTTTCTCCTTTCCAGGCATAGACTGGCACTCCTGTAACTGCAATAGCAGCAGCTGCATGATCTTGTGTGGAAAAAATATTGCAGCTAGACCACTGGACCTGAAACATTGTGTGACATATTGGTATTATATGTACATTTGCACACTAGCGCTTCAGTGTAGCACAGATTGTGTTTACATAATAAATGGACATCCTAATATGTCTTCCTTCTTAAACACATAGACACAGAATAAACAGATGTAAGTGAACCCAATTACCTGGGCTCCCAATGCTGTGAGTGTTTCAATAAGTACTCCAGTCTGGATAGTCATGTGAAGACAACCAGCTATTCTAGCACCCTGGAGAGGCTTGCTTTTTCCATACTTCTTCCTCATAGACATCAAACCAGGCATCTCATTTTCGGCTATCTCCAGACATTTACGTCCCCATTCTGCAAGACTTATGTCCGCTGTCAGATTAAAAGAAAATAAACATTTAAAAAATTATTAGACTAAGTTAGAACTACATATTATATTTGGCTCTATATTAATACTAATATCCATTCCATTACTAATCTATAAACTCTATCACTATGGAAATGGTAAAGTAAGATGTGGGTAGACAGGACTCAACCCTACTACAACTACAAGTGAACAGATCTAGGCCTAATCCTAATGCTAATGTAGAAATCTACACGCCTAGAATCTAATCATATATTTAATAATAGATGTAATTTCTAATACTACTAATAGTAATAGTTTAATAATGCCTATCTAGTCATGTTAAAAAAGTGTCTGTAATATATCTAGACTCAAGAATCCTATCGTATCTTATATGATAATTGATATCCTATCAGTCAGTATGTCACACAGAGATTATCATATGATGGGTCTGTTACAATGAATGTAATACTATGTGACACTATGTCAATGAATGTAATACTATGTCAGCCTGTGTAGTATGACTATGTCTACTATGGTCTAGTCTATATCATTATCAGTCAGTTACATACTACAGACTACATAACATTCATTTAACATAGACTATGATAGACATAGATGATAGATCTAGTCATTTCTAGTCAGTAGTAGTATTAAATTAGCATACTCTTATTGTCTGTAACATACTATTAAAAGTATTATGTTCTTTTTATTTCTACAGTAAGTACAGTTCATGTTTATTCATATGATACTTTTAAAGGGTATTAGTAAGTTACTTGTGGATTATGAATTATCGTGTTCTATCTTATAAATCTAAACTACAGCTCTAAGAACTTATTTTACATCTGGCTAACAAGTACAAAGGGCGGTAACTCGTGAAAATGTATTGATAATGCCGGTTGAGAGAATATCGACTTAGCTGACATGACAAAAAAATCATAAGGTATTTTTTCTAGCTATGATATAGATATAGCACCCCAATTTAGATATCGAATGTAAGCGTCGTTTTGAGAGCGCGCATAAATAAAATGTTTCAATTCGACATACCGACTTTATAACCTGGTTTCGACATAGCGAATCTCGATTAATTTTATCAGAGCGACTATCGAAACAAGTTCGTAAAACTGAGAGACTGATGTGAAGCAGAAAGTCGTATTTATACCTAGTTATGACCTCAAGAGTTCAACGACAGCCAATTGCATTAAGGATTATAAATAGATTTTTAAATGGCGTCAGTATTTGGCCTACTTGGCCATAGGTTAGCAAATGCCAGTTTTTGTCAACGATGTGTTTTCAAAAAATGAGAAATTATAAAAATATTATTATTTTGTATTCGCATCACTTATTAACACCATATGGATTATATAATCTATGTTAACACACTCTTGATTTAGACCTAATTTGGAATCAGTATATATTAAGACTATGTCTTTAGTATATTTAGTCATACTGGAGGTGTGCAAAAAAGGTACTAACACGTCAATGATAAAACCAGAAACTGAGAACATTACTGCATGACTCTGAATCTCACATATCATTGTAATTTATACACGTACATTTCAAATTTAAATTCATCCAACTGATTTTCGACATTTTACATAAAAATATAGTTTGTTTTTCCTTTCTGGTTATAGCCTAAATCTATCTGGCGTGAGTGCCCGGTCGTGTGGTATAGATCTAGGTGTGATGGTTTCGCGAAATTGTATTGCCTGATGAAAAATAATATCCAAACCCACAAGGCGATAGTCTAATAATAGTTAAATAGTAGTCTAGCTTTATTATAAGAACAATATATTATTTTTATATGTTTATAAAATGTTTAACATGTTTCGGATGTTACTTCAGTTATATGTTTGTAAAATGTTACTTCAGAGTTGAAGATAATTTGCTCCCTAGTCAAAATCTTCATCAGGATGACGGGGGAAGGCATCTGGCAGGGTATGAGCCCGGGACCATAAAGGCGTTCCTAGTCAAAATCTTCATCAGGACGACGGGGGAGGGCATCTGGCAGGGTATGAGCCCGGGACCATCAAGGCGTTCGAACGACAGGTCATTATCCATCGCGCATACCTCACGACCATGTTGCCATATGGTCCATATATAGCCCCCAAAGTAGAAGGGCACCTCTAAACTATATTTTTAAATAATTGAAGCAAAAAAGACTACTGAAATAATTTATTTAAAAAAATACACAACAATTTTTCAAAATATCTAGATTTATCTATCTGATAATCTATTGGGGGAAAGGGTTAACAACAACACAAAGATTGACCACGGTGGTTTCCAGGCGTAGTAATCTAGTTTGCATAATATATTATAAAATAATAGAGTGATTTCCCATATCATCATGTGAAGGCAAAATCATGTGATTTGTTTTGCATTGTGATTTCCGGTAAATTTACAATTAGATCTAGACTAGGTCTAGATAGTAATTTTGTTTTTATTTCATTATTAACAATTAGAGTATTAGATCTAACTTGCTCACAAAAATGTTTGAAGAAATCACATTCAATATTGACCATGGCTACTTGGAAGGTCTTCTAAGAGGTTTCAAGTCTGGCATATTAAAACAAGCAGATTATTTGAATCTTATTCAATGCGAAACACTAGACGGTAAGTAAGTGACAGTTGACACTGACCGTCCCTGGCCCTGACATGATCAGTGAAACTAAGATTAAGTTAAGAATAAAACATAATAATTTTAAAGTCATAAAATATGGTAGAATTAAATTTAAAAATATTACTTGTCTTTTTATTAACACTATTGACTATTAGTTTAAGTTTAGACTTTAGTCACTTTAGATGTTTATTAGGGAAGTGAAATAAAATATTTATCTAGAATAGTTAGAAAGTTATGATTTTTTTGAATCGTTTTGAACTTACATTGTTGACACGGAAAAAAAAAGATGACGCGTTATTGCCTTGCCCAGCCGCTCAGCTCGCGACACACCAACAGTTGAAAAAGTTGGAATTGAGTTTCGTAGAGGATAAAGAAATTTAATTGTATTCGTAGTAAATTTATAGCTCACAAATCGAATTTAATTTATATTTATTATATTTACTTGTTTAAAATGTAAATATTGATGAAATAAACAAATTATCGGGTTTAGATCTACACGAAATGTGTAGGTGTGGAAAAAATGGCGGTGCTGTGATTGCAGAAAATAACAAAATATTAAAAATTGGGATCAAAATCGCCTGAAACATTTTTTTTTCAAATGCGCTTTAAAATTGATGCGCTCACAAAAGAAAACTAAAAACTATTTGACTATATCCAAAATATTAGGCCTTATATGGCATGAAGTGGTTTTACGTCTAGGGTGAAACTTTCTTATCAAAAAGTTTCAAAAATCGATAAATCCCATAGCCCACAATGCTAACCGTAAATTAAGAAAAAAAATGTTGCGCTCACGATATCGCAATAAAACTTGGTAGAATTATAGCCAGGCATGATACCTAACATGAAAAAAAAATTTCAATCATCTGAGGATTTCCTGGACCCTGTATTGCTAAAGGCAAAAAAGGGGTATTTTTGATAATAAATATAAAAATAATAAATAACTTTAAAAAAAAATGAATTTCAACATTACTTAGGTCATTGTCTAAAGTAATCGATAACACAAGTTTAAAAGTTCTCAGGTTTCATTCATAAATGTAATAAATTTTCAAGTGTGGCATATGTAAAAAAAAAAGTCAAACACGCAATCTCAACTTTATCGGTCATTGTTTACTTCCGCATTCCCTGATTACGTCAGCTCCCTACACTAAGTTAGTAGTAGATCTAGAATCTAGATAATCACTAACTTAAAACTTATAAAAGAAACACTTGGCTGACTTCATGTCAGACAAACAAAAAGTAAAGTTAAAAGTAGGTAGATCTATAACTATGATACATAAAACACTGAACCATAATTTACAAATAGAAAAACAAACTTAATGAAATACTCAGAAAGACACAAAGAGGCACATTTCTTATTCCCGATGCTAGAAGTAGATCAAATTGACACAAGTGCTTCTTCTTTCCTTGTGGCATTAGAGAATTGAATGGGTTGCCTGAATCAGCCAGGAAAATTAATGACTTAGCAGTTTAAGTCATTGATTAACATGCATGGCTAGATTGACACATGAAAGCAACGTCTGTAAATATAAGATAAGACTCAAGATATTTAATATAAGTATTTTAGTCAATGACGCTGTGGTGTGATGATTGATATTGTAGTAAATCTAAGGCTAAGGCAAGCACTCAACAAAAGGAAGGAGCAAAAAAAAATGTATTTATTTACAGCTATAAACAAATAGACATGGACTTCAGGTATCAAGCCACAGCAAGTAATGTCTTAAAAGTTCTACAAGTAGTACAAATCCTACTTAACTCTTTCTCTCCTAATTGACGATCTCATCGTTGATTTGACCCCATTAAATTTAATCAATTTTTTGTTGTTTATAAACTTTAATTTTGTGTTTTATAAAAAGCATGCAGTCTCCTAAAATTCTAGACCAAAAGTAAAGTTTTTTCATTGCAAACAAAAATGTTATTGAAGTTTTATCATAACAAGGTAGAATGTACAAATGTGAAAAAAGCACTATTCTGTCAGAACAAGGAAAAAAATTACAGAGATATAGAGTTAAACTAGAACAGACCACTGACACACTTCCCAGTGTCACTCCAGGTCCTCCAAACAGTTCACTGGTATCACACAGGACAGCACTTAGCCTCAAACAGTTCAGACTCCCATAACCTGCAGATCCCTTCAGCCTGATCTACAACAGTCCTTCCGATCAACGTGTCTTCTAATTGTGTTGAATGGTGCTCTGATGTGCACCATCATTGTCGGCTCCGGAGCGAAGTTACATCATTATTAGTATTGTTAACTTGTTGGAGACAAATCAAATGAAAGTAAACAATGATGTTGATGTTTATTTACAGTGGATTTTGTGTAGATGATTGACAACATCAAACATAAACAGCAGTTGTTAAGGCTCCCCAAATCTAGCTCTAATCCGAGTCTCAGGAAGCCACAATACATCACCACCAACACACTTCCCAGTGTTTTTTCAAGTCCACGGCACTGCCTGCATGAGTTATTTAGCATGATGAAGGGTGCATCTTCCTTCTTGTTCCAGTCTGCCAGACTAATTTACTTCTTTTTGCTTTGGGTGTATGGAAGATTTTCTTAAAAGTACATTCTTGTCCTATGTGCAATATCGTGATAAAAGGCAACTTACAGGAAAGCCTTACAACAATATTATTTTTTAAAATCCAGCGTAGCTCAGAATTAAAATAAAGAGGTATTTAATAAAATTACAATTTTGTTACAGAATTAGAAAATAAATGATCAGTTGATAAAATAAAATGTAATTTTGGGTATTTTTTTTTTTGCAGTTTTTACAAACAAAAAAAAACAACAAAATCTATATTTTTGCTATTTTATAAATATTTTGTCTTAATCTTGGAATTCTCTGTTCAGATTTGAAACTCCACCTGCAGTCTACAGATTATGGAAATTTCTTGGCCAATGAACCCAGCCCTCTAACAGTGTCAGTTATTGATGACAAATTAAGAGAAAAACTTGTTGTAGAAATAGAACACATCAGAATTCATGCTTTGCAGCCACTGGCCGCATTCATTGATTACATCAAGTTAGTACTTGTGTTTATTTTTCATGTGTTTTATCAGCTTAAAATATTGACTTCATCAATTTCATCAAGTTAGTATATGTATTTATTTCAAGTGTTTTATTGGCTATTTAAAATCTATCACTTCTACATTGTTGTGCTGTACTTAAAAAAAAAGATCACTAATGACATACATTCTTTCAATGGTATAGGTACAGTTACATGATTGACAATGTCATTTTACTCATCACTGGCACTCTACACGGCAGACCAATCCATGAACTTTTACCCAAATGCCATCCTCTCGGTACTTTTGATCAACTGGCGGCCATCAACTTGGCAAACACATCTATCATGCTCTACAATGCTGTTTTAGTGGACACTCCTCTAGGTGAGGAATAGTTTAATTGTAGATCTAATAAAAGTATAAATGTAAAAACAGAAGAATATTATTGTTAATGGTCAGATTTGTCAAAATTCCTAACAGTTTTTATTTTATTTTATTGCACACATGGTAGATTATGCTGAGATAATTGTCAGTTAGAAAAATGATGTATAATCATCAGTACATTGTTTATAGTACTTCGTGGTTTAGGACCAGATATGATTAATTGGCTGTCAGCAAAATAAAATTGCCAGTAAGAAGTAGGTGCTTCATTCAGCTAACCATGAAATTAGCTCACCTTCTCAGATAACTTCACAAATTAGTAGAATAAGAATGATCAAGAATCATAATTTGAAAATATGACTTGCTCTTACAGGCATGTAGAAGGAATGTTGAAATTTACAGCTGTTAATGTTTTGCTATATTTAATTAGGTTCCTATGATATAACTTTGTTCTCAATAATTAAAAAAAAAAGATGTTAACAGCTTTTTTGATCACAATGAAATCAACATTGTTCTTCATGGTCTTTTTTTATTAAATAATAAATATAAGGAAAAAAAAGAGACCTTATAATAACTTCATCTAACTTAGAGATTTTGTTGTTTGATGATTTTCAATGTGTCTCAATGTAAAAAAAAAAATACAATTATCTTGTTTTGTGTTTTCTGCAGCTCCCTATATCAAAGATTGCATTTCTGCTGAAGATTTAGATGAGATGAATGTTGAGATCATAAGAAACACACTGTACAAGGTAATGTGGATTTACATATTGTGATAACATCTGTATTTTTATTATTGAAATTGTGATACCTATATTTTTTTTTTCTTGACATATACTTTGAAGTCAAATTGTTAAGTTCATTTCCTTTAAGAGACTATTTAAAATGGAGTTAAATTTAACATGATAGATTTTAATCCTTCCTTACAGTCATACCTTGAAGATTTCTACAATTTCTCCAAAAAACAAGGAGGTGCCACAGCAGAAGTCATGTGTGAAGCATTGGCTGTAAGTTCTTTCTCTTGCACCAAAAACTTATAGCCCAATTAGTATCAAAATTATATTTGTCTAAAAAAAAATAAGATATATTAACATTAAGTTATACTATACATACCATACATTTTTTTAAATTTCTGTTCTATAGTGCATTATTCATTTTCAGTGTGCTATGGTCCAATCTCTTTATCTTTAGGGGGAGCCAGTGGCATAGCTAGGGTGGGGGGAGGGTGGGATTTATTGTATAGATATTAATAACCATGATTTACATTTTGTGACCTTGTTATATCAGCACGAACTTTTATTTCAGTTTGATGCTGACAGAAGGTCATTCATTATCACCATCAATTCATTTGGGACCGAGCTGAGCAAGGAGGATCGCATGAAGCTGTACCCACGCTGTGGTAACCTCTACCCCACAGGTCTTAAATTACTTGGTGACTGTGATGATTTTGACCAAGTCAGAGCTGTGGCTGACTTTTACCCAGTAAGAAGTTCACTCTTATACATCTGTATTTCTCATAATGTATTGATCACTACTAAGTTAAAATCTGTATCTCCTACTTAGGTTAATTTACATGGTGTAGAGAACAATGCATACAATCTCATTAGTGGCTGGTCTAGTGTTTATTTTATAGCTGTTGCATTAATTTTCTTAACTGTCATAAAAAATTATTACTTTAACAGAATTTATTAATCATGATTTAATAGCTTTATAATGTCTTATTGAGGCAACAAGAACTGTCCAGGAATAATGTTAATAGATCTTTCATTTTAGTGTACCTTGGCAAAACAGCTCTTTCAATATTTTTTTATGAGTGTTAAATTCATACGAGCTCAGACGTCGCCTCGTAAAAGGTCTGCGCATGGCAGTTTCTTCTGGGACAGCCTGCGATAAGTCAGCTACCGGAAATAAAAAACAGACAAACAGCAAACATTTAAACCTCTTGCAACTCAACATCTTAGGCCTACAAAACAAGATAACAGAACTCCAACACATACTCAAGAAACAAGATATTCACATAGCGATACTACAAGAAACACTACTGCCCAAGAAAAAAATAAATATTACAGGCTACACACAGTACAGATGCCTCTGCACCAAATGTCAGGGAATTATGACCCTCATTAGAAACGACACCCAAGCAACAGTAAAACATGTACAGAACAACACCGACATAGACATGCAAGAAATACTTCTTTGGAGAGGAGGAACCAAATATACTATCAAAAACTTCTACTGCCCACCATCTTCAACAGCAGAAATAGACATAAAACTACCACACTACACAAGGACAATAATAGCTGGTGACTTTAACGCACACACACCATCCCTAGGCTACCCACACTACAACAAACGTGGCAAAGAAATAGAGGATATAACAAATGCCTCTAACCTCCAACTTCTGCAAAATAAAACATCACCTCCAACATTCCTTCATAGAGCACACAACACAACTAGCAGACCTGACCTAACCTTTATCTCTACAGATATTATCAACTCTTCTAAACTTACAGTTCTTGAAGACATTGGTAGTGACCACAGGCCTATACTCCTCAATATTGGAACACCAGGTAGATACCAACACAGAAAAACAACTAGATGGAACTATAAAAAAGCAAACTGGGCAGCTTTTTCACAAGAGACAGACTCAAGACTATCAAGCATAATCGAGGCAGATGTGAACACAACCTATGCAACTATAGTCTCTAACATCTTAGCAGCAGCAAAAAAACACATTCCTCGAGGTCAAGTCAGAAAATACAAACCTTTTTGGACACCAGAACTGAACAATTTAGTAAAAGAGAGAAACAATGCCAGGAAGACTGTAGAAATAAATCCCACTAGAGAGAACAAGACAATTTACAATAAATTAACAGGTCAAATTAGATACAAAATTAAAATAGAAAAAAAAGAAAAACTGGACCACAACATGTGAAAAATTAGACCTAAACAAGCATGGTCGAAAGGCCTGGACCCTTCTGCATCGGCTAGCAGGAAAAAAGCAAATTACTAACCCCCAACCATTAAAAGACACTGATGACTTAATTACAGAAAATTTAAAAAAGGCAGAAACCTTCAACAAATACTTTGCTAGCATAAATAAGACAAAACCAAGAAAACAACTGGACCAGGCTTTTAGCAATATCCTAAAAAGAGAAGAACAAGCTCCAACTGTCAGCTGTCATATCTTTGACGCTCCCTTCACTCTATATGAGCTCAAAACTGCCCAAAAAAACCTTAGGTTAAGAAAATCCCCTGGACCAGATAAAATAACAAATGAAATGATCCGGGGACTAGGATGGCAGGCCCAAAACTGCATACTCAATCTTATCAACTATACATGGAGAACAGGAGACGTACCACAGGAATGGAGAAACGCAAACATAATACCCATCCTCAAGAAAAATAAGCCACCAGGAGACCCTAAAAGCTATAGACCAATATCTTTAACATCAAACATTGGCAAAATGGCAGAAAAAATGATTAATAACAGACTTTATTGGTGGCTAGAAAGCACTTGCTCCCTCCACAACGCACAAGCTGGCTTCAGGAAAGCAAGTAGAACAGAAGACCACCTCTTTCGCTTTATACAGGACACAATAGAAGGGTTCCACGAAAACAAACACACTACAGCAGTATTTATAGATTTGCAACAAGCCTATGATAGAGTGTGGAGAAAAGGTCTATTTTTGAAGATGAAAAAAATGGGCATCCATGGAAAAATGTACAGCTGGATCAGGGCTTTCCTAAAAAACAGAACCATCCAAACCCGATTTGAAGGCGCCATCTCTAGTAAAAAAAGTTTGGAAGAAGGCCTACCGCAAGGGTCAGCCCTTAGCTGTACACTCTTTCTAATCTTCATGAATGACCTCCCAGACCTCATTTCAGTCAATAAGGCACTTTACGCAGATGATCTCCTAATTTGGACAACAGAGAAATATCCAGTGCTGACTAGATCCAAATTAAACAGAGCCCTCACAACTATCTCCACGTTTTCAAAATTATGGAAAATGGAAATAAACAAAGAAAAGTCAGTTTATTCAATCTTTAGCCACAGTAACAAAATAGCAAAAAGAAACTACATCCTAAAAATAGACTCACAGCCAATAAATAAAGAAGAAAATCCAACTTATCTTGGTGTAAAATTAGACCAAAGACTGTCTCTAAAACACTTTATGGCTGATTTAAAAGAAAAGGCATCTCAGAGATTAAACATAATGAAACACCTAGCAGGAACATCCTGGGGAGCTGAAAAGAAAACCTTAAGACAGTTATACACTGGATATGTCAGATCTGTCATGGATAACTGCCTCTCCATACAAGTAGCTGCCAACAAAACCTATCAGTCAGCTTTGGACGCAGTCCAAAACCAAGCCTTGCGTCTGGTCAGTGGAGGTATGAGAACCACTCCCACAGCTGCCTGTGAAATAGACTCAAATATTGAACCTCTTAAGTTAAGGCGCAACAGAGCAGCTTTAGAAGCCATTGAGAGATACAGAAGGTTGGAGGATGACCATCCAAATAAATTATTAACACAGAGAAATAGGAAAAACAATTAAAAAAAAGCAAAGAACACTGATTCAAATTACTGACGAACTAGCCTTAAAACACCATCTACCCAATAACAGAGAAAAAATCACCAGATTCCCAAACATAACTCCTGGACTTAACTATAAACAACCAACAATTAAAACACATCTAATAAATAATACTCTGACAAAAGAATCAAATCCACTGGAGCTCAAAGTAGGCACGCTTGAAACAATTGAAAGCTATCCAAAAACAACCATCCATATATACACAGACGGATCAGCCTTCAAAGCCACCATCAATGCCGGTCTTGGTGCCTTCCTGGTCTTCCCCAAAAACATACACTTTGAAATAAGTGCACCCTGTGGCGACTACTGCTCAAACTTTCAAGCTGAAATTGAGGCAATTACCATAGCCTTGCAGACAGTCGAAAATAAATTACATGAAGGAATACAAGCACCATCAGATATTGTTGTCTTTACAGACTCACAATCCACTCTTCAAGCACTTAACAGCAGCACCACAAAAAGCCCAAGAGAGTTGACAACACTAAAAATGATAATACACCAGATGATGACCAATTTAAACATCAACATCATATTACAGTGGATCCCTGGACACATTGGTGTCATGGGAAATGAAAGGGCAGATAAGCTCTCAAAGGCAGGATCATCTATGGAACAACCAGATAGACCTGTCAACTACCTCACCCTAAGGTCAATGCTAATCAACAACTACAAAGAGGAGTGGCTTAACCAATGGGCTACAGGAAACACAGGCAGAGCCATGTACAAAGAAATGAACATGCCTAACAAACTGGACAGTATTAACTTCCTCCCCCGCAAAGAGCAATGTACAATCTTCCAACTAAGAACAGGACATACACCACATTTAAATTATCATCTCAATAAAATAAATCCCACACAACTCCCACTTTGTAGACACTGCTCCCACCCTTATGAAACTGTAAACCATATCCTTTTTGAATGCCCCCTCCTAATCCACCTTAGGCAGACCCTACTACCACTACAGCCCAACATAACCAACACCCTTTATGGCAGTGCTGAGCAACTGAAAAAAACAGCACAGTATTTTTCCTTGGCACAGTCTGCAAAAGAGCTGACAGCTCAGCAGTAAAAAGCTGGTTAGAAGAAGAAGAAGAGTGTTAAATTGTTAAAAGATATTAAAAGATTGAAATATATTTTGAAATATTTTGATAGTTGCACCTTTGTCTACATTGTCATGTTAATTTGTCTTTGTTTTTAACTTTAGCAATACAAGGAGTTATTTGATAACTCTGGTTCTGGTGCAGGAGACAAAACATTGGAAGATAAATTCTTTGAACATGAGGTAACTATAGTTTATTGCTGCTAACTAGCGGACATGTGATGATTCACAATTTAACTACAAATATTTTTTTTTTTTTTTTTTGTTTAAGGTTTCGACTTTTTGTTTGAAAAAAAGGGGGGATTTCCGTGGGATTGATTTAATATTTGTATATTCTTGTATTGTCATTTTGTTTGTTTTCAACTAACAGGTCAAGCTGATGAAGAAAGCTTTCATGCAACAATTCCAGTTTGGAGTTTTCTATGCCTACATTCGTCTGAAAGAACAAGAAATCAGAAATATTGTTTGGATTGCTGAATGTGTAGCACAAAGACACAGGGCAAAGATTGACAGCTACATTCCTATCTTCTAGACTCTAATGTCACCCTTTTCCCCTGGAATTTGATGGTCATAGTTTACTGGGATAATACTTTGTGTTAGTGAAATACTGGTACTTTCCATTTAAAATGTAAGTCAATATGAACTTCAGATATGAAAATTAATGAAACTTCATAAAGTTAATCACTTTAGACATTTGACACAGACATAAGTGTATATTCACTTATATTTTGGGATTAGTTTTTCTATAGACTAAGAATTTACTGATGCTTGTAAATTCTTTGTGTTCATTATAGCTGGATTGAAACAAAATATTTTCTTGAAAATAACGAACAATTGACATGATTGTAATTATCATTACCTCACAGCTAATGGTATTTTGAAATGTAAATATTAATCTAAAGGTATCGTTGGAAACACAAAATGTGACATGTTTAATTGTGTCCCCCGAAAACCTCCACTCTTCTCTTGAAGTTTCTGATGTTAGTTTCACCATAGTCTTAGTGTCTTGGGAAGCTGGCTCATTCATTTGTGATAAATCATTTTTTGTGTTTGTCATTCCTCTACCCATTTTCTTTATTCAAATGTGCATATTGAATGGATTATTCATAATGTATAGTTTTTGTCTCACAGTATAGTCAGGAGATGTGTTTAGTTGACTAGCAGTTTTAGTTGTTATTGAGTATCCTTTAAATCATATTTGTAGTTATCCAGATTTAGCTGTATGATTCTCTGATGAAACTCAAAAGAACCAAAAAAACAGTATACCAGTAGCCGACAGGAACATTGAAATTTAATTTAAGAGAGTTTGCTTCTTTTTCAAAAGTTTAATATTTTTTAAATCTATGAAGTCATTTTTTACTTATTAGCTAACATCTATTTTTAAAAAAAATGTCTTTACACAAAATCTTTCTACTTTGAGTAATACAATTTTTTTAACAATTTTTGATTGTTTGTGTGTGTACAATGTGATAGAGTGTTGTAGCATAAATGTATGACACTCCAAGATTATGTGAATGTCATCAAGTTTGAAAGACCAATTGTGTAGTGAATGAAACCTGGGCTAAGAGATGTGTGAAAGCAAAATTGTTTTCTTTGTTAAATTATTTCTCTTACAGTTTAATGTGTATATTTATAGTCCAGTTTGTGATGTAAACATGAAACCTTCTTAATGTAGCCAATATTTTGACATTGTACTGGTCACTTGAAATGTGATAATGAAATAATGAAACTGCAACACTAAAAAAATTTTTTTTTAATATATCTATTGTTGTAACTAAAATGAACAATGCTGACACACTTTTTGGGGGGTTAGATAATTATTTTTTGAATAGTAATGCAAACTTGAGTTGTTTAGTATTTTTCTTTGAATTTAAACCTACAATTATCCATTTTCTTTCTTTTTTATATTAAACCACAATCAAGACTAAAACAAACCTTTGAAATTAACTCAGAAAACTATTTAAATGTAGAATTTCGTTTTATAAAACAATGTGTTGCTAGTTCTTGAATAAATTGTTTATTATTATCTTATTAAATAGGTCTTCGTAATGTATGTTAATTTAGCACCAGTCATTATTGGTCTTGAATAAACGGAATGTAAACTTTGTTGTTGCTATAGACTTTTTTTTTATCATCACATTTATATTTTTATTAAACCAATAATTTTTTTCCAACACAGAAACAGATTTTGTTAGTGTGAAGGAAAGGACTGATTTCATAAACTAGTATACACAATTCCATTTACCTAATTTACTAAGAAAGGAATTGCCATTGTATTTTACCATTATTTTCTAGATAGATGTTCTAAATTTAAAAAGTAATAAATATATATGTCAATATTGCCTGGGATATATCATATATTTGGATGGCTGCCTGGTCATGAGGTTTGCTCGCTGGACTGTCATTCAGATTTATCGATGGTCCAGGGTTCAAACCCTGCCTGCTCCCATCGTCCTGTGGTAGGTTTGGACTAGGAAGATATTATCTTCAACTCAGAAGGAACATCGGAAATGTAAAACATTTTACAAACATTTTATTTTCTATGCCCTTATAAGTTTTCAAGTCATATAAAATCCAATTTGAAGATTAAAAACAGGATATAAAAAAACTACACAGCCCAAAAAAAATAAATACGGCTTTGTTTCAAAACCAAAGATTTAGGAAGTTTTCAGAATTTGCTGTTACCAAGCTATACCCTACATATTTTGCCAGTGAAAATTTGTTTGCTGAGTCAATTTATGTTTGCGTTATCTGAGCAACTTATCCCAACATACAAATGATCATATCTAGAACTAGCTTAGTAGACATGCTGAGTTTATGTATTTTTAACCACAAAATTTGTTTCAATACTCTATTCTACTCGTACCTTCGATGAACACGGATCTCGAAAACGGCTCTAACGATTTTCCTATTAAAAAAAAGACAGTTGAAGTATATTGTTGGGAAAAGAATTACTAGCTCATTATCCATACTGTGAAAACTCCCATTTGACCGTTTAATTTTTCAAAATAAAAAAATATGGCTAAAGAACTAGGACATCTTTATTTTGAACAGAATTTTTTTTTTGTCTTTGGGTATTCCGCATGTAGAGCCGCTCTATTGTCAAACAGAGTTGTTAGACAACTTCGGTATCTCGCTGCTCTTCTTCCTAGCTACCAGACACGGTCAATTCTTCGAGCTTTACGCTAATTGGTGGCTTGGAATAGCGGTCCAACAACTAGCAATGTCATTTTTCAAGCCATAGAGTTGCTGAAACTTTCCAAGCCATCTTTTGCTAGAAGTAACACATTTTTTACGACCAGATTGAGACCCGCTGGTTGTTCATGGTTGCCATTCACTGTCTTCTTCCTCTTCGTTGTCGTCGATCTCTCTTTAGCCTCGATTTGGATGATGTTGGAATAAAAGGGTATGCACTTTCGGCAGTCGTTTATCCACACAGGCAGCCAAAGCAGCTTCCGTATAGACGTAACCACCCTCATTGCCAGAAAAGCCGTCTTCCGGTTGTTTACCTAACACTTTTGAATGGAACATACGATTAACCAGGAAAACTAAATGCCTTGGCAGAATTGAAGTCATCGATTTAAGATCTTTTTTTGAAGTAACGTTTCATAAGATAAAACCAAAATGACGTCATGTGGCTGCTCATCTTCTCTCGTCCTTCAATATATCTAAAAGTAAAATATACTCAGCCATCGTCATCATTTTTCGTGTGTGTTTAGCCTCATTACCAGCCTTGGTTGAACAAGTAGGACTACGCTTGCGGAGGATATCGGCTACCGTCGCTTCAGCGTGGCGCCTCCGTGGAAACGTCCATCTAGGGAAGTGGATAGGCGAAGAATGGTAGCACACATAGCTCTCAGTGAGCTACCACACGTATGTTCGAGAGAGGATACATTACACGTGGTAGGGATGTAAGAAAGGCTCGCTAACCAGTCCGAAACCCCCACCGATCCGTTCCCTAACGGGGGCCATACGGGTGGTGATGGATCCTCGCACGGATTCGGTGGGACAGCATAGGCATATGGAGGCCCCCCCCCCCGTGGGCTCGGCCTCCGGCCTCGAACGGGAGGGGGCACTCGTGCAGGCTCAAGGAGCCGTGTCCTACGACCAAACGGGTGTGATTCTTGATCACCTAGTTGCAGGGGGTCTCCAGACAGAGAGGTCGGTGAAGAGCCAATCTCTCATCTTGGCCAGGAGATAAAAGCCTTTCTCTGGTCACATGGTTCATTAAAGGGACGAAGTCTCGAACCGTTTGGACATCTGCATAAGGGCTACGCTTGGGAGCCATTGCAAAGGGCCAAAATAGAAAAACAAAGTGCACATAGTAAAGATCAACTGAAAAATACGACTGCGTTCTAAGCATTCTTCTTACAAACGGGGGCGAGAGACTTGGAGAAAGATGCACCAATCACAGGCCCTCTTACAACGTAATGTGTCATCAAGAAGTTAATGTGCAATACAATAAATATATAGGCTACTGCTATAAGGGATTCTATATGCAGAATAATAAATGAACTAAAAAGAAGAAAAA